>MU706471.1:62223-92506 GCA_026770625.1 Nicotiana glauca
TGAACAGATCATCTTTGTACAAAAGTGATCCTATGGCCTATACCATACTAGCAAAAATATAGGGTAATCATTATTGAGATTAAGCTAGTGTTTGAATATAAATTTAGTTGAAACTTGAAAAAATAATTTTTGAAGTAATTCTGAAAAATAATTTTTGGAAGTTAAAATTATGTTTGGACATGCATTTTATTTGAAATTTTTTTGATATTTTGTGAGTGGGAGAACAAGTTTCACCCAAAATCTATCCTAAACTAGATTTTGGGAATTTGAAAAATAATTTCAGAATTTTTCAAAAATAGATCATTAATCTATAAACAAATAATATTTTCAAAAAAAATTTGAAAAGATATTGCCAAAATGTATGGCCAGACGGGGCCTAATTCTTTGGCACCATTCTAACCTATTTAGGATAGCATTGGCTTCTGCTACGTTATTGTTTCAGTTATCAAAATAAGCAGCTTAAACCATAATCATAATGCCTCCAACGTCCAATAGTGCCTGAATTATCTTTATTTCATCTACTAGTGTTGAGTTTAAATATTAAGGGTCTAGGTTATTTCATTTAACACATTTGATATCAAGCTTAGGTTTTAGATTTTCAATCAAAGCACAAAACTGAGGCCTTGGAGTTTTAACTTTTAGAGCGGAAAAGAGCAGTGCCCTATCGTATTCTAAATGGTTTACTATCATGCTCTGTCCACCTATGGTCCAAAAATATCTCCACCATTATTTCAATTGCTAAAAATACACCCTCGATTCAATGGCAGCAGATATGGGGCCGAATTTTAATATGTTGGCAGTATTTTATTAGGCCACATGGCTCTTGATTTCACTTCATTAATATGGGTATCATAAACCTGCTTTATTTTTTTACCTCCCCCATTTGTTTGACCTACTCAATATCTTTTTCTTTTTCTTCCTTATCACCCAACCCCCATTCCCCCCTCCCCCAACTTCTTCTACACCGGCCTTAAAAGAAAATCAACAAGGGCGGCTTCCTTCAGTCCACTTTCCTTCTTTTTTATTTTCAGTTCATTCCTCTCATTTTTCACTTCACAAACTAACACCTGCCACCACTCCGCTGCAATCCCTCCCATCCTAAAGTCGTCATTGTATTGGGATAAATTGTATTTAAATATAAAGGTTACGTGTCGAGACACGTAGACTGGTCAAATGGCTAAAGAATTACAATTAGCCAAGAGGCACGAGTTGCAACAGATACGAGCAAAGGCAGAGGAAGAGGCACGGGCAATTATTCAAATAACTCAGCGCCCGTGCCTATCTAAGTCATTTATATCCGAGAATCAAAAGGAATGAATCTGACAATAGAAAAGAGTGCAGATACGGCATTTAATTGGCATTAAATGTTGAGTACGTTAGAGAATTTGTATTGAATGTAATGATTATGTAACGTGGCATTCAATGTATTTAACTACTCATAATAGCCTTATTATGATTTGGGCAAAATGCATATCTCCAAGATATCTATAAAAGGGAGATATCTCATCAATTGTAGGGACACGAAAACACTATTGGAATATACTTTGGTTTACTTGTTTTTCTTGATTACTTTCTTGATACCTAAGCTATCTCATTTTATACATTCTTTTGATTATCAGTAACCCGTGTTCTTCTAAATTCTAGCTTTGACTAAAATTTCATTTTTTGGTTAAACAAATTGGTTCCGTTACCGAAAATCCGATAATCTATTTTCTTTTCACTTAACTTTCCTTGTTGCATCAATTATGTCAAACAACAATGACAACGCTCAAGGAAACCAAGAGAACCAACAAAATCAGGGAGATCTACAGAATATTAACACTCAAGTTCCTACTCCACGAGACTCTCCACGGCAATCTCGTGAGGGTACTCCTGATGGGTCTCAAATAAACTAGCATGCTCAATTTGAAAATGCTAAAGCTGTTGATGAAGCTTTGCAGAAATTAATTGTTGCTCAGGTCAATTAAGTTTTTGAGGCACTTTTAACCAGTTACCTATTGCAACACCCACACCTACTTCAAATAATAACACTTTGGAAAACCCTCGTTCCGGGCTTGATAACTCAGGCAGTGGTAGAACTACCAGTGAATCACATGAGAGAGAACCAGGTAATGTAATTAATTCTGATTTATAAAATTTAGTACTAATCTTGCAGAAATAGCTCAAGGAGCAAAATGAGCGCATAAAGCAGATACATGGGATGCCGCCCATAATCAACGGGGTAGATATGGATAGATATTCGCAACAACCCTGGAATCCAAGTGCTGCTCCACTCCCAATTCCAAAAAGTTCAAAATGCCTGATATTCTAAAATATGATGGAACAATAGACCCACGAGACCACGTGACTATATTCACAACGGGCGTAAAAGGCAACGATTTGACTAAGCAGGAGATTGAATCAGTATTAGTCAAAAAAATTGGTGAAACTCTCACCAAAGGAGCGCTAACATGGTATTCTCTTTTACCCAAAAATTCTATAAATTCTTTTGCTGAGCTTGCAGATTCTTTCATCAAAGCACACTCGGGAGCTCAAAAAGTAGAGAAAAGAATGGAGGATATTTTCAAAATCAAGCTTAGAGAATTCGTGGACAGATTTCAACGTGAAAGAATGACATTGCCACGTGTACATGACAACTGGGCAGCTATATCTTTTACAAGTAATTTGAATGAAAAAAGCTCGAAAGCTACGAGGAGACTCAAGGAAAGCCTTCGAGAATTCCCAGCTACAATGTGGAATGATATTTATAACAGATATAGCACAAAGTTGAGGATTGAGGTAGATACTGTTCCACGATTTTAAAAAGAAGAAAAGGTAAGTTCGAGACGTGCGGAGACCAAAAAAAGATTCGATAAAAATAGGTACGAGCCTTACATGGGACCTGCGGGAAAGGACTCACGGTCAAAGCAGGATAATCAAAGGTATGATCATAGATCAAGAAATAGATAATCGGGTTCTTCATCAAGATCTAGGAACGAGCGAAACAACTGTAAGTCAGGAAATGATGATAGAAATTTAAAAACGAGATTCAGGGGTTACAACTTTAACATCAGCACCTCCAAGCTCATAGCTGTTTTGAGAAGCATGAGAGATTAGGTTCGATGTCCAAGGGAGATGAGATCGAATCCAAACAGGCGCAACCCTGACCATTGGTGTGAGTTTCATAATGACTACGGACATAAAACAGCAGATTGCAAATTTTTACAAAGTGAAGTTGATCATTTATTAAAACAAGGAAATCTTACTATCAAACTGGATGTAATGGTCGTTGAGAATAATAAAATTTCAGCTTCTTCTTACTTACTTGAGTCAAATGATTTATGGCATAGACGTTTGAGACATGAGTTGTTCAGTGAGAAAGGCAAGCAAGCTTACATGAAGAACAGGCAAGAGCCTCCAAAACCACCTTCTCCCAAAAGAACTGTCAACGTTATAAGTGGGGGTGAAGACGTCAATGGTATATCATATACTCCAGCTAACAAAATTTCCAACGTGACAATTACCCAAGGGAAACAGGTGCGGCATGTTTTAGAGGAAGACAACATTATATTCAATGATGCAGATGCAGATGGCGTATTAACCCATCATAACGACGCACTGGTAATATCCTTAATTATACATGATACTAATGTGAAACGAGTTTTGATTGATCCAGGTAGTTCCGTGAACATTATTTTGCTAAGAGTATTGCGTGAGATGCAAGCTGAAGATAAAGTGATATCAAAGGCACATACTCTATCTGGATTTGATAATTCTAGTATTGTCACGAAAGGAGAGGTAACACTTACCACATTCGTTGAAGGAGTCATCAAAGATACAAAGTTCCAGGTGGTAGATATGGAGATGGCTTACAACATGATTCTTGGGAGACCATGGATCCACGAAATGGATGTTGTTCCTTCAACCTTGCATCAAGTTATTAAATTTCCATCACCATGGGGAATCTATCAAATTTGTGGAGATCAACATACAGCCAGGGCTATCAACTCTGTTGCATATACAAGCACGAGAAATGAAGGTAAACAGCAACCACAGAAGGCAGTTGAGGACACCACAACATAAACCTCAACTGAACAAGGGCAAACAGATGTAGATTCAAGGCCCGGTACCATTCAAGAACCAGAAGAGAATGAAACTATCAAAACAACAATAGAGGAATTAGAGCCTGTCATGTTATTTGCTCAATGGCCTGATAAAAAAGTCTATGTTGGAGCCAATCTTAGCCAAGGTATGAGAGGTAAGTTAATTGAGTTTTTGAAAACTAACATGGACTGTTTTGCTTGGTCCCACTCTAACATGAAAGGAATACCACCGGAGGTGATGACTCATAAACTAAATGAAGATCCATCATACCCTCCTGTCAAGCAAAAGAAAAGAAAGCAAGGAACTTTCAAGAATCAGGTGTTTCAAGAAGAAGTCTAAAAATTGCTAAAAATTAGTTCTATTAGTGAGGTAAAGTATTCTAACTGTTTAGCTAACACTGTTGTAGTTCCAAAGAAGAAAGTAAGTGGCGGGTTTGTGTTGATTACACATATCCTAATAAAGCCTGCCCTAAAGATTCTTTTCCACTACCACACATAGATCAATTGATTGATGCAACTACAGATCATGAACTATTAAGTTTTTTAGATGCATATTCAGGTTATAATCAGATTAAAATGGATCTGGGAGATGAAGAAAAAACTTCATTCGTAACAGACAAGGGGACTTACTATCATAAAGTAATGCCCTTTGATCTAAAGAATGCAGGTGCAACGTATCAGAGGTTAGTTACCAAAATGTTTCAAGAGCATTTAGGAAAGACTATGGAGGTATATATAGATGATATTCTTGTTAAAACTCAGTATTCAAACTATCACATATCACACTTATCTGACACATTTTTAATTCTGCATAAATTTAATATGAAGTTAAATCCCGAAAATGTGCATTTGGCGTTGCATCATGTAAGTTTTCGGGTTTTCTTGTTTCTAACCGTGGTACTGAAGTGAATCCTGCACAGATTAAGGCCATTGAAGAAATCCCTGATATACTTTCAAACAAGAATGAAGTTCAAAGATTAACAGGGAGAATTGCAGTCTTGGAAAGATTCATTTCTAAATCATATGAGAAGTGTTTTAAATTCTTCTCAGCCCTTAAGAAGCAGGATCATTTTGAATGGAATGAGGAATGTCAACAGGCACTCAGTAATTTGAAAACGTACTTATCAAATCCACCTTTGCTGGCAAAACAAAAGGCGGGGGAAAGACTACTCATTTACCTTGTTGTTTCAGAAGTTATGGTAAGCGCTGTTTTGGTCCGAGAAGAACAAGGTAAACAATCCCCTATCTATTATGTTAGTAAATCTTTGTTAGATGTGGAGACGCGGTATCCTAAGTTAGAAAAACTTGCACTTGCATTAATCATGGCATCTAGAAAGTTAAGACCTTACTTTTAGTGTCATCCTATCGATGCAGTAACTGCCTACCCTTTACGTAATATATTACATAAGCATGAGTTATCAGGTAGGTTAGCTAAGTGGGAAATAGACTTAAGTGAATACGAAATCACATACCAACCTAGAATTGCTGTAAAATCAAAAGTGTTCGCTTATTTCGTGGCTGATTTTAGCCAGGGGTGCAATTAGAAGTAGAAAAAGAATTACAGGTATTCAATGGAGATAACCCAGGAACTTGGACTTTATTCACTGATGGCTCATCTAATATAAAAGGTGCAAGTTTAGGGATTGTCTTGGTACCACCTACGGGTGAAACCATTCGACAAGCTATTAAATGTCACTCCATAACTAATAATGAACCGGAGTATGAGGTTGTGATTGCAGGTCTAGAATTGGCACGAGAACTTGGCATAAATCAGATTATAATCAAGAGTGGTTCGTAACTCGTGGTTAATCAAATGTTGGGGACTTATACATCTAGGGAATCAAGGATGCAACAGTACTTACAAAAGGCACGGGAATTGATAACGCAATTTCAAACCTGAAAAGTTATACAAATACCAAGAGATGAAAATGTTGAAGCGGATGCCCTAGCTAATCTCGCATCTGTAGGTGATGTGGAAAGTGATGTAAATGCCTCAATTATACATTTATTTCATTCAGTTCTCGATCCTAATTGGAATAAGGTAAATTTTAATAATTTAACTTGGGATTGGAGAAACGAGATTGTTGCTTTTTTGCAGTATGGTACCATCCCTGATGATAAGAAAAAATCTCATGCGCTTTGAAAGAAAGCTGCTCGGTGCTGCTTAAAGCAAGGGAATTTATATCGTACTATGTCCGGTGGTACCTTAGCAAGATGCCTCGGACCTTCGCAAACGGAGTATGTAATGAGAGAAATACACGAGGGACATTGCGGGAATCACGCAGGAGGAAGGTCACTGGTAAGAACATTAATTAGGGCAGGTTATTACTAGCCTAAAATGGAAGAAGAAGCAAAAAGTTTCGTGGCCAAATGTGATAAATGTCAAAGGTACGGTAACAATATGCATAGACCCCTGGAGTTATTATATCTGGTCATTGCGCCATGGCCATTTATAAAATGGGGAATGGATATCGTGGGTCCATTACCACAAGCAAAAGGACAGAAAAAGTTTCTGCTCATACTTACTAAATATTTTACTAAATGGGTGGAGGCAGGAGCATTTAAACAGGTGCGAGAAAAGGAAGTCAAAGATTTTATTTGGCGGAATATCATATGCCGATTCAGTGTACCAAAGGAGATTGTATGTGATAATGGCCCTCAATTTATTGGAGCTCAAATCACAGAATTCTTTCAAAGTTAGAAAATTAAAAGGATTATGCCTACACCTTATCATCCGGTGGGTAATGGGCAAGCAGAATCAACAAACAAGGTTATTATCAATAATTTAAAGAAACGAGTAAAGGAATCAAAAGGTAACGGGCCTAAAGTGTTACCTGGAGTTTTATGGGAATATCGCACAACTGCAAAAACAAGCACAAGAGAAACACCATTTTCATTGGTTTATGGAGCTGAGGCTTTAATTCTAGTTGAGATAGGGGAACCAAGTACACGGTTCACACATGTGACACAAGAATCTAATGACGAGGAGATGCAGGTCAATCTAGATTTACTCTAGGGAAGGAGAGAAGCTGCATTAATAAGAATGGCAGCACAAAAGCAAGTCATAGAACGATATTACAACCGAAAAGCACGCCTTAGATTCTTCAAAGTGGGGGACTTCGTGCTTAAAAAGGTTTTTCAATCTACAAAGGCAGCTAACGTGGGTACATTAAGCCCAACATGGGAAGGACCCTATAGAGTTCGTGATATTGCAGGAAAGGGAGCATATGAACTGGAGACAATGGATGGAAAGATACTACCTTCACATTGGAATGTTGTTCATTTGAAGAGATACTATTTCTAAGGAACACCCACGGTCAGGTATCACCATTTTAAATTTAATTTTTGAATTGTTAAAATTTTACTAACGATTTTAAATGATAGGCAAAAAGTTAACCCGTACTAAATGATGAGTCACGACCTTAAGGCACACGAAATAACCTAAATTCCTGGCCTAGGGTTTCTTTTACAATTATTCTAATGGAAATTCAAATGGGTTAAGTAGTCTTCATATATAATCGCATCTCCGAGACCCATATGTTTTTCCTTTTCAGGAAAAGGACCAAATGAGAGAAACTACCAAGTGCTCGAGGCTTCATACTTCAACACTCAAACACTTGGGGAACTACATAATATACACAGACGTGTATAAAGAAGGCAAAGAAGATTGAGGAAAAATCAAGCCTAAAAGAGTCAAGTGCAGAGTAAAAGTCACAAAGTCTCGAGATGGAGCCACGTGATAAGGCCAAAGGAAAACCTCAATATAGTTAGTGTCACGGGGGCGTTTTTTGTCAGCCCAAAGTCACACCCGCGTGGCAGTCAAGTCCCCCCCTTGACTCAGCCTTTCCGAAACACTTTGCCAATTTTCAGCAAGTTTGGCTTAAAACGAAATTTAGGCAGCAAAATAATAAGAACACAAGAATATACAGGACAAACTCCCAACCTTTGTATTAATTTAGAAAATATACAAAGGACTCTCACTCTTGCTATGAACACAGTCCGCTCACAGCCCACTTTTGGCAAGAACACAAGTCGTTCTTGGCCAACACTAAGACCTGCCCTATGCCTAGCCTTAGCCCCTTTTGAAACACTTGAAACCCTCACGTTTCACTCTTGTTTCCCACTTATAATTTCACATGAAATTCACCCTCTTTCTTGCTATGAACACGGTCCGCTCACAGCCCACTTTTGACGAAGAACACAAGTCGTTCTTGGCCAACACTAAGATCTGCCCAAGCCAAACCTTAGCCCCTTTTGAAACACATAGAAACCCTCACGTTTCTCTCTTGTTTCCCATTTAGAATTTTGCACGAAATTCCTCTTCCTTCTGCCTAAGTTAAAGACCCTATTTATAAAACATAGGCAACCCTTAAACTTGGCAGCACATGACACTTGTCGTCTATAACTTTTGCCACTTGTCGGGCTAAGTTTAAATCTTGTTCCTAACATGTAGTTGACATCCCCAACTACTTAGGACACATTATACACGAAATATATCATGGCTACAAGCATTATCAGATCATGGGAGATCATGGGTTAAGGATAAGGTAACCGCCAACCGCTTTCCATGTGCATTGCATGTGCTTCCCTCACTTGGCCAGCTGAATTTCGCCCAAGGCATGCTTTGTGCCATGCCTTAGCTCACTTTGACATTGCTCCACGCCAATGTCTTGCCCGCAATCCGCTGCCATGACTTTGCCACACACGCCCGACGCCGATGCCGCCCTTGCACCGCCTTGGCCTAGTTTTCTGCCTTGCCCATTGTCAACCTTCATTTTCCCTCGTTCCATTGCTTGTATTTTCTTTCCCATAGACTTGCCTTAGCTATTGAAAGCCTTTTCCATCATCCCGCATTTCCGCCTTGCCTTAACTTAGCCCGCACATAGCTGCCACAACCCAAAAGTGCCATGCCACTGATTTTGGTGCACATGCCGTGCCATGCCGCCTAAATTTAGCCCATGCTGCCTTGTCAAGACTTTGCCACGCCCGCCTTGCCCATGCCAAGGCCTTGGCCAATACTTGCCTACAACAGCCCGTCACCCGCATGATCGTTTTGCCCGCACATAGGCCAATGACAAGGCCATCACGCCCAAATCCTTGCCACAGCCGTGCCACACCCGATGACAAAGAATCAGGTCCTAAAAAACCACCTGCACCCTTTGAAATCAATGTCCTCATCGAGCTAACTCAATGAATCAGCCCCAAGGGGTTGTTTGCATGCAACGCCCTTTGTGCTACATTCACATCTGCCACAATGGCATTCGCCTCCGCCATGTTCTTGTTTTTCTGCCACTGATCGTCTTGCCACTGCCACGAACCTGCTCCACTCTGATACCAGTTGTCACGGGGGAATTTTTGGTCAGCCCAAAGTCACACCCGCACGGCAGTCAAGTCCCCCGCTTGACTCAGCCTTTTTGAAACACTTTGCCAATTTTCAGCAAGTTTGGCTTAAAACGAAATTTAGGCAGCAAAATAATAAGAACACAAGAATATACAGGACAAACTCCCAACCTTTGTATTAATTTAGAAAATATACAAAGGACTCTCACTCTTTCTATGAACACAGTCCGCTCACAGCCCACTTTTGGCAAGAACACAAGTCGTTCTTGGCCAACAGTAAGACCTGCCCTATGCCCAGCCTTAGCCCCTTTTGAAACACTTGAAACCCTCACGTTTCACTCTTATTTCCCACTTAGAATTTCACATGAAATTCACCCTCTTTCTTGCTATGAACACAGTCCGCTCACAGCCCACTTTTGACGAAGAACACAAGTCGTTCTTGGCCAACACTAAGATCTGCCCAAGCCAAACCTTAGCCCCTTTTGAAACACATAGAAACCCTCACGTTTATCTCTTGTTTCCCATTTAGAATTTTGCACGAAATTCCTCTTCCTTCTGCCTAAGTTAAAGGCCCTATTTATAAAACATAGGCAGCCCTTAAACTTGGATGCACATGACACTTGTCGTCTACAGCTTTTGCCACTTGTCGGGCTAAGTTTAAATCTTGTTCCTAACATGTAGTTGACATCCCCAACTACTTAGGATGCATTATACATGAAATAGATCACGGCTACAAGCATTATCAGATCATGGGAGATCATGGGAGATCATGGGTTAAGGATAAGGTAACCGCCAACCGCTTTCCATGTGCATTGCATGTGCTTCCCTCACTTGGCCAGCTGAATTTCGCCCAAGGCATGCTTTGTGACATGCCTTATCTCACTTTGACATTGCTCCGCGCCAATGTCTTGCCCGCAATCCGCTGCCATGACTTTGCCGCACACGCCCGACGCCGCTGCCGCCCTTGCACTGCCTTGGCCTAGTTTTCTGACTTGCCCATTGTCAACCTTCATTTTCCCTCGTGCCATTGCTTGTATTTTCTTTCCCATAGCCTTGACTTAGCTATTGAAAGCCTTTTCCATCATCCCGCATTTCCGCCTTGCCTTAACTTAGTCCGCACATAGCTGCCACAACCCAAAAGTGCCATGCCACTGATTTTGACGCGCATGCCGTGTCATGCCGCCTAACTTTAGCCCATGCTGCCTTGTCAAGCCTTTGCCACGCCTGCCTTTCCCATGCCAAGGCCTTGGCCAATACTTGCCCACAACAGCCCGTCACCCGCATGATCGTTTTGCTCGCACATAGGCCAATGACAAGGCCATCATGCCCAAATCCTTGCCACAGCCGTGCCATGCCCGATGACAAAGAATCAAGTCCTAACAGTTAGGGTAAAGTCTATGTACTAAAACGGGTTATAAGGAAAAATCCTGTGTCTATTATTCTTCTTTTGTAAAAATCTGTTACAAGAAAAACAGTTACGAGAAAGTTATAGATGTAATTCAAATACATGTAAAGTATTATTCAAAACTTGTCAAGGTTTAAAAATAAAAACTTGTCAAAGCTATTTCAAAGAAACGTGTGTGTTCCTATTTCTTTTATCGTATGATAACACCATTATGAAGTTGAGACGTCTTCTTCATTAAGTGTCGAAATATAAAAGGGCCCTCTTTGATAAAACTCATGTTTAAATTAGTTAGTCATGAGATTAACAAAAGCATTTTCGAAGAACAAAAATGCAAATTATTCTATAAGCCCTTAAAAATAAAGGCAATAATAAAGCAAACAGAAGTTTAAAAACTTCTTAATACTTAAAAACTAAAGACTAAGTACGAACTTAGTCATAAAACTATGAAATTGCTTATACATATTGCCCCATAAAAGACTTGGGGACTTGCGTTTCCTAAATCAACCCTCAAATGAAGCTAAGGGTTTGATTACAATTTTCCAAAATAAAAACAAAAACAAAATCATTCAAATGGTTAAAACTGGCCACTGAGAAGTTTGTGGAATTGAAGCAGAAGCATCAATAGCAGCGGGCTCAATTTGGGAAGGTGCATCAATAGATGTGGTTTTAACTTGGCTTGCAGCAACAAGCTCGATTGGTCTTGAAAGATTTGGGATACCCGTATCACCTTCAACATTCACGGGAGCTTCAACCACTAGAGAAGGGAAGTTGTGAGTTTGCTGAGCTTTTTCAATGGTTTCATTGATCTTACCTAACTCTGACTTTAAGTTGAAGTTTTCTTGGCCAGCTTCAATTAGGGTATCACGACGGAAATTCAAAAAAACCCAACTTACCTCAACAACAGGTTTTTCTTCAAGGACCTCATAATCCTTTTTCCAATCAGCAATCTTATTCTTTAGCTCTTCATTTTCAGCCAAGGTGGAGTTATAAGAAGCATGAAGTGAGGCATGGGAGCTCTCTAAAGCACATACCTTATCGGTAGAGACTCGAAGGTCTTTTTGTGCTTGAGTTAAGCTTTGCACGAACTCCCTAGTGTAAACTTCTTTTTGACTCAAAAGAGCCTTCAATTCTCTGTTCTCTTCACTGGCCTTAGATAGTTGCTCTGAGAAGGAGGATTTGAGACGTTCTTTTTCTTTTTCTGCTTAGCTTGAGGAAGCTTTTACAACCGCTAACCCTGAAGTTAAAGCCTGCACCTGCTGCTCTAAGGTACTTTTGCTCTCTTGTAAATTTTCCATATCAATTTGTGCACTCTCAAATTGTTCCTTCCAATTGATCGCCTCCAACTGAGAATCACGTGCTATCTTCTCTGAATCACGTGCTACCTTCTCAAAGAGGGGGATTCTGTTTATCATTTCTATGCCGATAAGATTGGCCTTAAAAAATTAAAGGAAATAAGAATCCCAAAGATAATTTTTTTTTACAAAGTAAAGAAGGGAGAGAAGGAAAATACCTTCAAAGTGGCATGCAGGATATCATTCATTAGAGTCAGGGAACTGTGGCTCTCCAACTTTACTTTTTCAATTGGGCCAATTAAAGGCTCCAACCACACATCTGCCTGACCTGACTTCCTCAAAAGGCTACTATCAGCAGGAACTTCAATAGTTACCATCCTCATAGCGGCACTTCTACTTGAAGAGCCCACTTCCGTATGATGAACGATAGGAGGGGGAATTGTCAAAGAAGGAGCGATAGAAGAAGTGAAAACAGTAGAGGAAGGAACTAAAATAGCTGGGGCTGGTAAGGAAGGAATCACAGGCACAGGAGTTGAAAAAGAAGATAAGGGTATTTCATCTAAAACAGGCCCTAAACGTCCACTACCAAAACAACTGATGAAAAGTTGATTGATAGACTAACGGGTATCATAAGGAGTGACGTCATCGTCAGGAATTATTATTTGGGTTTCAAAAGATTCGGAAGAGAAATAGAAAGATGAGAGGAAACTTTAGCTTCGTCATCAGGGATGATGCGTCTCCTAGATCGTGGTCTCGTCACCATGGAGCCCCCATCTTCCTCTTCTTCAGAGTCTTCCTCTTCAACAGCTTTCCTTTTTGCAAAAGAAGAACCCAAGACTATTTCTCGGGCTCTTTCTAAAGAGATACGGGTCCCCGAAGGAGTACGGGTTCCCCAAGAGACACGAGAGGCTGTAACTGCTTCAGCAGTAACTCCGTGAATAGCAAATCCTGATAAAAAGAAGGATGGGAGTTAGAGAAATAAAGAAAAATATATATATACGTGAAAGATAAAATAAAAACTCTTACCATGATTCTTTACTTTCCAACCGAATGGTTAGAAAGTGTTTTCCAAGACCTACCATCATTGGTGCAGTCTTCAACAATTTATCTACCCAACCACGAAAATTGGGAACATCCTCCACAACTCCCATGGTTGCTAAAAAAATGGCATAAGTTTATAAACTTGAAGAAAAAAGGCACGAGAAAGATAAAAGACTTATGTGAAAAATTCCACTTCTTAGGGAAGGGAATGTTATCCTCACCCACTAAGCCAACAGTGGGGGCAGCAACAAACCGAGCATACCAGCCACGGTCCTTGTCATCTTCAGGGCTTACCAAAACCCTCTTACTCCTGGCCACTAGGCTAAAAATGCCATTACGGAAAAGTCTAGGGGGGTAAAGGTGAGTCAGGTGAGGAAAGTAAAGGAAAAATCAGCCATATTGGTTAAATGTCTTAAACAGGCAACAACCCTCCATATGATTGGGCCAATTTGACCCAAACAAACATTAAAGAAATGGCAAAATTCAAGAATGACTGGGTCAATAGCTAGTTTGAACCCTAAAGTGAAAGGGTAAGTATAAACAAAAGAGAACCCAATAAAGTAAGAAGTAATTCTCTGATTTGGATTAGGGATAATAATGGGAAAATCATTACTCCAATGGCAGTCTTTACGAACTACAAGAGTCAAAACTTCTGTAATTTAAGTAGGGTAAGCATCAACATGATCTAAAGCAGAAACCTGGTTCCTAAGAGATTCCCTATCTTGGTAAAAAGATAGTTCTGTAGGGACTATCTCCTTTACTAAAGGCACACGTAATGGTTTAGAAGGCTCTTTACCCCTAGAAGAAGATTTGTGAGAAAGGTAACCTCTGGTTCTAGAAGAAACACCAGAACTAGGAGAAGGTATAGATGAACCACCACGAGTAGACCCTAAGCTACGAAGCCTACCTCCCATTTTATGCTTAATAGGGTAATTAGGGAAGGTATCAACAATGAGAACTCTCCTAGGGTTAGGGTTTGGTGAAGACATGGCGAAGAAGAATAATGTAAGGAAGAAGTGAATTGAGATTTGAGGAACTAAGTGTTCAATAGGCTTTATGTGGTAAAAGACAAGGAAAGAAGTTATATTTATATTGATAAGCAACCGCCCAAGGTAAAAATGCAGTGATGGAAGGACCATAATAATGATAACTGGCACTTCGTGAATAGTGGAGCCGTAAAAAACCTTGAAAAGGGCTGCAAAACTGCAGAACCAATAAAAAACTGACACGTGTATGGATAATTAAATGGAAGCGATAATTGAAGCGTCAATTTTGTCATAGAATTAATGGTGACAAAAAATTTCTTTAAATGAAATCCACTTCCCAAATATTCAATTGATGAATAAATGGAAAGTGTGGGGACTATCTGTATTGGGATAAATTGTATTTAAATATAAAGGTGACGTGTCGAGATACGTAGACTGGTCAAATGATCAAAGAATTACAACTAGCCAAGAGGCACGAGTTGCAACATATACGAGCAAAGGGAGAGGAAGAGGCACGGGCAGTTATTCAAATAACTCAGCGCCCGTACCTATCTAAGTCATTTATATCTGAGAATCAAAAGGAATGAATCTGACAATAGAAAAGAGTGCAGATACGACATTTAATAGGCATTAAATATTGAATACGTTAGAGAATTTGTATTGAATGTAATGATTATGTAACATAGCATTCAATGTCTTTAACTACTCATAATAGCCTCATTATGATTTGGGCAAAATGCATATCTTCAAGATATCTATAAAAGGGAGATATCTGATCAATTGTAGGGACACTAAAATACTATTGGAATATAATTTGGTTTACTTTTTTTTCTTGATTACTCTCTTGATACCTAAGTTATCTCCTTTTATGCATTCTTTTGATTATCAGTAACCTGTGTTCTTCTAAATTCTAGCTTTGACTAAAATTCCATTTTTTGGTTAAACAGCCACCCTACCCTTTTCTTCTACTCAAAAACTAACCTTAAAAAAACCTTTTTAACCCAAAAACTACCGCAAAACCACAGGAAAATACTCGGAGAAGCCATAAAAACATAGTTGGACGCCACTATGCAGCAGCTCCGAAACACCATCTCATTTCAGCCATCTAAGGCACCCATTTTCCTTCGGATCTCAGTGTTCTAAAACCCTAGAAAACAACCATTAAAGCAGTTTCGGAACATCACGAATGCTAGTCAGTTTCCTCCAGCAAAACATCCACCATAATACTTAAAAAATGCACCACCACCGAGGCCAAACGCCTCGATTTTCTTCAAAACTAGATCTGAAAATCAACTTTGTTCACAACCAATCAATAAACTTTTCAGTTGGTGTTCAAGGAATCAATTTACGTGAGGTTTTTAGCGAGATTTTTGGTTTGTGGTTCTTGTATAGTCCCGTCCAGTCAATGAGGAATAAAGAGAGGAAGAAAGCAAAAAAAATTATTAGATAATGAAGCGGGTTAAATAATGGTGCGGGTCAAAAAAATAAGGCGATTTATCATACCGACCAAATGATTACGTGTTCCAATCACATCGTGACAGCACATCAAAAGATAGGACCATAGATAATTCTATTAGTCGTGGGGTTGTTTTAGGTCGAAATATAATGTTAGGTGTATTTTTGGACCAATAGGTAGACAAAGCGCGATAGTAAACCATTTAGAATACGATATAAGTATTTTTAGCCCTTTTTCGTTTTTAGAGTAGGTAATTACGTGTTTAAATCTACTTTGACTGTCATGACCCAAATTTTCCTCTGTTGGGTGTCTTGATGGAACCTAGTCATAAGGACTAGGTAAGCCTAACGTTAACTGAAATAACATCAATATTTAACTAACATCGAATAATTTCGAAATAGAAATCTCTATACACATTTACAATCCCAAAACCGGTAGTACAAGTCATAAGCTCTGCAAAGTTTTTGCTAGAAAACCTCTAATATAATTGTTCTAAAATAAGGATAAACAGTACAATGCAAAAAAAAAAACTAGAAGGTGAATCTGAAGAGTGCGAACGCAGCAGCACGTTTACCTTGAGTCTCCACAACGACAATCCACACAGCTAGCTTGTTACACCCCATATTTTCATATGTGAAAGTACGCCATAAATAAATTAATAAAATCTCAAAAATAAAATGTTACATCCCGCATTTTTTTATACGTTAAAGTTTTATCGTAAGCTAATCGACGTAAGCTCAGGAATGAGATTATTTTGGTATTATAAGTATTATGCTATTTCAAACAAGGGATAAGTAAATTAGTGAAGGTAAGAGGGTAAGCAAATCGAAGAAAATAAGTTTTCTCAAAGTTTGACATTTTGAGATAAAATACGGTCCAAGCTATAATACCTCGTATTTATGGACTAGTACCACACAAGGTACTGCATGACCATGAGAGTAAGATGTATAAAGTGTGTTAAAAGTAAGTAGTATTTTTAAAAAAAATGAGATAATTCTTAGTTATGTGGAAAATTGATTAATTATTGGATTAGTGAGAAATTACCAAGTTAATTATTAAATTGGTAATTAATTAGATATTTTGGATAAACTCTTGAGCAACCAATATGGCTATGACGACCCGGGTGGTCGTCTTAAGATTTTATGCTCTGATTCCCTATTCACTGCTTTCCACAAGTCTATTTCTATTAAATTGAATTGTCGGGATGTTCGGTTTTGAGTTTCAGAGAGTTTTGGGGCACTTAGTCCCTAAATGAGAGCTTAAGTGTTGAAAAGTTGTCCGTAGTTGGAACAATGTGAAGATGGCCTCGGAATAGAAATCCGATGGTTTCGTTAGCTCTGTTAGGTGATTTCGGGGTTGGGAGCGTGTTCGGAATGTGTTTTGGAGGTCCGTAGCTAATTTAGGCTTGAAATGTCGAAGTTTGAATTTTTGAAGTTACCAGTCCGATAGTGAGATTTTGATCCGAGGGTAGGAATAGAATTTTGAAAGTTGCAGTAGCTCCGTCATATCTTTTGGGATGTGTGTGTAAAATTTCAGGTCATTCGGACGTATTTTGATTAGGTTTTTGATCGGAAACGTGTTTTGAGAGAATTTAAAGTTCTTAGTCTTAAATCATTGAGTATTTCAAGTTTCCGACATTGTTTGAGGTGTTTTAAGGATTAGTACAAGTTTGAACGATGTTATGGGATATGTCCGTAGGTTTGGTTGAGGTCCCGGGGCCTCCGGTGTGTTTCGGATGCTCAACAAAGCATATTGGAGTTGTGTGAAATTGCAGAAAATTCTTCAGTTGTTGCAGACCCCTTTTCCTCTTCGCGATCGCGTCCTCCTCCACGCATTCGCGTAGAGTAATCTTGGAGGAGGACCAATTTTTTCTTCACATTCACGTTTAGGGCCCCCGCATTCGCGAAGCCCCGTCATTTCCTCTGTCGTGTTCGCATACCCAACCTCGCATTCGCGTACCTTTGCAAAGTCTACCCTTCACGTTTGTATATTGTTCTACGCGTTCGCGAAGAATAAATCCTGGGCCACCATATTTTTATCCTTCGCGTTCGCGAGCCTGCTTCTGCGTTTGCAAAGCACAATTTAGCTGCCTTCAATTTCCTTCTTCACGAACGCGTGACTTCTTCTGCGTTCGCGATTCATTAAATACTTGGGCAGTATAAACATTTCAAAATCCGAGGGTTAGCCATTTTTACCAAAACTCAAGCTTGGGGACTCGGATTTGGGAGAGATTTTGAGGGTTTTTCAGAGGCATTTATTGGGTAACGATTCTAAACACCTTTTTTTCTCATAAGCCACTAATCTAATCACGAATTCTCCTTTTAATTTCGGATTTTAGATGAAATATTGATAAAACTTCATAGACCGAACTTTTGAGTTTTAAGTGGGTTTTTGAACTCCGACTTGAGAGATTTATATATGCGTGGACTCGTGAAAGTACGAGAGTTTTGAAAATGTTAATTTCTTCCGATTATGAAACATAGGCCTGAGGGGCATTTTGGTCATTTTACCTAATTTCGCGTCTTAGCTTTGAATTAAATAGTAGAATAAGTTGTTTGAGATGTTATTTACGATATGTAATTGAATTGAATAGATTTGGGATATTTGGAGTTCGATACTCGTGGCAAAAGTATGATTTCGAGTTGATTTTGGAGCCGGTTCGAGGTAAGTGGCTTGTCTAACCTTGTGTTGGAGACCTTCCCCTTAGGATATGATATTTGGTAATTGAATGCCTTGTACGTGAGGTGACGAGCGCATACATGAGCTAATTGTTGAAAATCCGATTTTGCTTTAAGCATTTAAAACTGAGTTCCTTTCTTATTTGCTTCCTTTTATACTTGCAAATTTTAGCCTGTTGTCCATTAGAAGAGCATGTTTAGTTGATTTAAAATTGCCTATTTTCCAAATTGCCCTGGGTTTCATTACGTGAAGTATGTTAGACTAGAATTACTTGTTGCCTTGGGTTGGAATTTCATTTCTGAATATCTCCTTGTTGTTGCTGTATATTTACATTGGGACTACGAATGTGAGATTTCGGTAGCTCCCGCCTTGTCTGTTTACTTTGGGATTTCGGGTTAGATTCCCGATAGATCCCCCTCCATATTTACTTTGAGACTGTTGGTTAGATTCCCGATTTACTTTGGGACTGCGGGTTAGATTCCCGATAGATCCCCCTGCATATTTACATTGGGACTGCGGGTTGGATTCCCGATAGATCCCCCTGCATATTTACTTTGGGATTGTGGTTCGATTCCCGATAGATCCCCCTGCACATATACTTTGGGACTGCAGATTCGATTCCTGATAGATCCCCTTGCACAGTTATATGGAACTATTGGGTATTTACATTTGGGATTACGGACCGGGGTTCCGGTAGATCCCCGCGCATTGATAGTTGGACTACGGGACGATATCTGGGGATATCCTTCATATATATATATATATATACACACACACACACACATATGATGGACTACGGGACAGTATCCCAGGAGATCCGCTGGACAGATGATGAAAGGGACTACAGGACGGTATCCTGGGAGATCCTCGCGTTACTATTGGTATTGAGTTTTTCTGATTTCTGAGTTTACTCTGTTATTTGTATAATTATTGCTTCCTGGTATAACCTATCTTATTTCATTGCCGTTCTCATTTATATTGCTTATTTCATACTGTTGAAACTTATTATTATGTTTTACCTCAGTAGTGCCTTGACCTTCCTAGTCACTACCCAACTAAGGTTAGGCTTGGTACTTACACAGTACCGTTGTGGTGTACTCATGACCCTTTTGCGCATGTTTTTCATGTGCAGCTCCAGGTACTACTTCCCAGGCGTATCACCCTTAAGGCGGAGAGATCTAGCAGAGACTTCGAGGTACATCTGCCGCGTCCGCAGACCAGGAGTCTTTATCTTATTCTAGCTTTAGCAATTAGATTTCCTTTCGTACTGTTGTTTTAGACATTTTGGAGTTAGAGCAGTGTATTACCTTCTATTAGCTTGTGTTCCCGTGAGTTTTCGTATTTTGGGATGATATAGTAGACTTCTGTGTTATTGAGTTGTATATACCGAGCGACATTTATATACAATTTCCCTTCTAGTTTGTTCAGTTTTAATTATTTGTTTCTGCAAGTTATGTTTTTTTTGCATTGTTAGGCTTACGTAGTCGTAGGGACTAGGTGCCATCACGACATGTTCACGGAGGGCAAACTGGGGTCATGACAAGTTGGTATTCCAGTTTCTATTATTTCAGACAGAGGTACTCAATTACATCACAATTCTAGAGGGCCGTTCAGCAGGAGTAGGGTACTGGGGTGGAGTTGATCATAACATTTCACCCCCAGACGGACGGACAGTACGAGCGCACTATCCAGATTCTTGAGGATATGCTCTGTGCATGTGTGATTGAGTTTGGAGGGTCTTGGGATCAGTTCTTGCCATTGGCGGAGTTTGCTTACAACAACAGTTATCATTCCAGCATTCAGATGGCGCCGTATGAGGCTTTATATGGTAGGAGGTGTAAATCTCCGGTGGGTTGGTTTGAGCCGGGTGAGGCCAGGCTATTGGGCACAGAGTTGGTTCAGGACACATTGGAGAAGGTTAAGGTGATTCAGGATAGACTCCGTACAGCCCAGTCCAGATAGAAGAGCTATGCAGACAAGAAGGTTCGTGATGCTTCATATATGATTGGAGAGCGGGTTCTGCTTCGGGTTTCGCCTATGAAGGGCGTTATGAGATTTAGGAAGAAAGGCAAGTTGAGTCCGAGATTAATTAGCCCTTTTGAGGTATTGAGGCGTGTTGGGGAGGTTTCTTATGAGCTTGCCTTACCTCCCAGCTTGGCAGGAGTTCATCCGGTATTTCATGTTTCGATGCTCCGGAGATATCATGGTGACCCGTCGCATGTGTTGGATTTCAGTTCAGTCCAGTTGGACAAGGATCTATCCTATATTGAGGAGCCAGTGGCTATATTGGACAGGCAGGTCTAAAAGTTGAGGTCAAAGAACATTGCTTTTGTAAAGGTTAAGTGGCGGGGTCAGCCGGTTGAGGAGGCCACCTGGGAGACTGAGCAGGATATGCGCAGCAGTTACCCTCATCTTTTCACTACTTCAGGTATGTCTCTATGCTCATTCGAGGACGAACGAATGTTTAAGTGTAGGAAGATGTGACGACCCGGCTGGTCATCTTAATAATTTATGCCCCGATCCCCTATTAACTGCTTTCCCCAAGTGTATTTCTGCTAAATTGAATTGTCGGGATGTTCGGTTTTGAGTTTTGGAAAGTTTTGGGACACTTAGACCCTAAATGAGAGCTTTAGTGTTGGAAAGTTTTTCGTAGTTGGAATAGTGCGAAGGCGGCCTTGGAATGGAAATTTGATGGTTCCGTTAGCTTCGTTAGGTTATTTCGGGGTTGGGAGCATGTTCGGAATGTGTTTTGGAGGTCCGTAGCTAATTTAGGCTTGAAATGTCGAAGTTTGAATTTTTGAAGTTTTCGGTCCGATAGTGAGATTTTAATCCGAGGGTCAGAATGGAATTCCGGAAGTTTCAGTAGCTCCGTCATGTCTTTTGGATGTGTGTGTAAAATTTCAGGTCATTCGGACGTGGTTTAGTTAGGTTTTTTTATCGGAAGCGTATTTTGAGAGAATTTGAAGTTCTTAGGCTTAAATCATTAATTAATTCGAGTTTCCGATGTTGTTTTAGGTGGTTTAAGGATTAGTACAAGTTTGAATGATGTTATGGGATATGTCCGTAGGTTTGGTTGAGGTCCCGGGGGCCTCGGGTGTGTTTCAGATGCTCAACGAACCATTTTGGAGTTGTGTGAAATTGTAGAAAATCCTTCAGCTGTTGCAGACCTCTTTTACTCTTCGCGATCGCGTCCTCCTCCACGCGTTCGCATAGAGTAATCTTGGAGGAGGACCAATTTCTTCTTTGCGTTTGCGTTCAGTTCCCCCACATTCACAAAGCCCTGTCATTTTCTCCTTTGCGTTCGCATACCCAACCTCGCGTTCGCGTACCTTTGCAAAGTCCACCCTTCGCGTTCGCGTATTGTTCCACGCGTTCGCAAAGAGTAAATCCCGGGCCACCATATTTTCCTCCTTCGCATTCGCGAGCCTACTTCCACATTCGTGAAGAACAATTTAGCAGCCTTCAATTTTCTTCTTCGCGAACGCGTGACTTCTTCCACATTCACGATTCATTAAATACATGAGCAGTATAAACATTTCAAAATCCGAGGGTTAGCTATTTTTACCAAAACTAAAGCTTGGGAGCTCGGATTTGGGAGAGATTTCGAGGATTTTTCAGAGGCATTGAGTGGGTAACGATTCTAAACACCTTTTTTTCTCATAACCCACTAATATAATCACGAATTCTCCTTTTAATTTCGGATTTTAGATGAAAAATTGATAAAACTTCATAGACCGAATTTTGAGTTTTGAGTGGGTGTTTGAACTCCGATTTGAGAGATTTATATATGGCTGGACTCGTGAAAGTACAAGAGTTCTGAAAATGTTAATTTCATCTGATTCCGAAACATTGGCCTGAGGGGCATTTTGGTCATTTTACCTAATTTCGTGTCTTAGCTTTGAATTAAATAGTAGAATCAGTTGTTTGAGATGTTATTTATGATATGTAATTGAATTGAATAGATTTGGGCCATTTGGAGTCGGATACTCGTGGCAAAAGTGTGATTTCGAGTTGATTTTGGAGTCGGTTCGAGGTAAGTGGCCTGTCTAACCATGTGTGGGAGGCCTTCCCCTTACGATATGATATTTTGTAATTGTATGCCTTGTATGTGAGGTGACGAGCACGTACATGAGATAATTGTTGAAAATTCGATTTTGCTTTAAGTATTTAAAACTGAGTTCCTATCTTATCTGCTTCCTTTTATACTTGCAAATTTTAGCGTGTTGTCAGTTAGAAGAGCATGTTTAGTTGATTTAAAACTGCCTATTTGCCAAATTGCCCAGGGTTTCATTACGTGAAGTACGTCAGGCTAGAACTACTTGTTGCCTTGGGATGGAATTTCATTTCTGAATATCTCATTGTTGTTGCTGTGTATTTACATTGGGACTACGGATGTGAGATTCCGGTAGCTCTCTCCCCCCCTTGTCTGTTTACTTTGGGACTACAGGTTAGATTCCCGATAGATCCCCATACATATTTACTTTGGGGCTGCGGGTTAGATTCCCGATAGATCCACTTACATATTTACTTTGGGACTGCGGTTAGATTTCCGATAGATCCCCCTGCATATTTACTTTGGGACTGCGGGTTCGATTCTTAATAGATCCGCCTGCACATTTACTTTAGGACTGCAGGTTTGATTCCTGATAGATCCCCTTGCACAGTTATATGGAACTACTGGGTATTTACATTTGGGACTATAGACCGGGGTTCCGGTAGATCCCCGCGTATTGATAGTTGGATTACAGGACGGTATCTCGGGAGATGCTTCGGATATATATATACATATGATGGACATGGGATGGTATCTTGGGAGATCCGCTAGACAGATGATGAAATGGACTACAGGACGGTATCCTGGGAGATCCTCGCATTAGTATTGGTATTAAGTTGTTCTGATTTTCGAGTTTACTCTGTTATTTGTATAATTATTGCTACCTGGTATAACCTGTATTATTTCATTGTCATTATCATTTATATTGCTTATTTCATACTGTTGAAACTTATTATTATGTTTTATCTCAGTAGGGCCCTGACCTTCCTCGTTATTACCCGACTGAGGTTAGGCTTGGTACTTGCTGAGTACCGCTGTGGTGTACTCATGCCCCTTCTGTACATGTTTTTCATGTGCAGCTCCAGGTACCACTGCCCAGGCATATCACCCTTGAGACGGAGAGATATAGCAGAGACTTCGAGGTACATTTGCCGCGTCCGCAGACCAGGAGTCTCTATCTTATTCTAGCTTTAGCAGTTAGCTTTCATTTTCTATTGTTGTTTTAGACATTCTAGAGTTAGAGTAGTGTATTACCTTCGGTTAGCTTGTGTTCCTATGAGTTTTCGGGTTTTGGGATGATATTATAGACCTCCGCATTATTGAGTTGTATATGCCGAGCGACATTTATATACAATTTTTCTTCTAGTTTGTTCAGTTTTAATTATTTGTTTCCGCAAGTTATGTTGTTTTCGCATTGTTAGGCTTACCTAGTCGTAGGGACTAGGTGCCATCACGACATGTTCACAGAGGGCGAACTAGGGTCGTGATAGTGGGAGCAACATAAAGTCAATCAAATGACTCTTAAATTATGTTGCAAGGTGGCATAATTTAGACACTTTTTTGGCCAAGTCATCCCTATCAAGTAGGGCTCACAAAGCCAACAATTTTAAGAGATTTACCTTAGTAAGGTATGATTCTAAGTGTGTCAAGAGAGAGATGAAGCTTCAATACAGAATTGCTCAATCGCAATTCTAAGATATTTGCAACGAAATTAAATTGAGTAATCGCAACGAGATTTGCAATTCTAAGAGAGCACAGTACAATCTTTATCAAGAATATCATATGGATTTTCTCCTACTTAGTTTTGCCGTTGCATTAATGTGTGTAGGAAGGATTGTCAAGAAAATCATCTCGGGTATATCAAGGTTATCCCTTCTTCCCTTTTGGCATGATTCATACGATACAAACAAAATGAGTAAATTCACAACTTCCAAAATGACTCTATTCATAGAAGTATTCGAGGTGACTATGTTTCAAAAAATACGTAAGTTGATAAAGTTTATTTCATGATATTAATCAAAGGTATAATGGTCTTATGATGTTCCTAGAGATTTTATTGATGTACTTCTCAAGCATTTATTTCATTTATACATGTACATTTACCCATGACCAGGCAATATTATATACGCATATATATGTATATATAAGTATATGGGATATGAGAAAAGGTTACGACATTATATATGTACCACCACCTGATCAACTGGTATACGTTGATGACTTTGCCCACAGTAGCCGGGATGATATGATGGGATGCCCTCAGAGACTTGATGATGTTGTGTACACCTATACCTATGCGTGACATGACATTTATACGCACGTGTATGACATTATAAATATTTCAGAATTTACAAAGTTATTTAGACTTACAGGCGGAATTCTTTATTCCATGTTTCATCTATGTCTCTTATGTACTAATCTTCATGCATTACATACTCGGTACATTATTTGTATTGACGTTCCTTTGCCTGGGGATGCTGCATTTCATGCCTGCAGGTCCCGATAGATAGGTTGAGAGTCCTCCAAGTAGGCTATCAGCTCAGCCGAAGGTGTTGGTGCGCTCCATTGCTCTGGAGTTGCTTATTTGGTCAGTATGATTAGTACATGTATTGATTTGTACGGCGGGGTCAGTCCCGACCTTTATGATACTTATGTACTCTTAGAGGCTTGTAGACATATGCCATGTATACGGATTCTTGTATAGCCATGTCGGCCTATGTTTTGAGTTTACAAATGATGATCTTAATCTTATAGGCCCGTATGTCACATGTATAAGTTTTTATATCAGGTTGGGTCGTCGTATATTGAATATTCCCTTGTGTTTATTCTGGTTAACCCATGACGGTTGGCCCATTTGCTGATGAAAGTACGATAAGAAAGATATGTATGTTGGTACTCGATTGAGTAAAGTACCGAGTGCCCGTTGCGGACCATAGGTTTGGGTCGTGACATAGCTAACGATCAACTAACTTTGCCATATCCGAATTTGCACAAAAATTATGCAGAAGCATAGTATGAGTACACCACAGCGGTACTCAGTAAGTATCAAGACTAACCTCAGTGGAGTAGTGACAGGGAACAATCAAGGCACCTACTGGACTAAATAACCTGAACAAGTATACATGTAGTGCTAACAGAATACGATATCTCTATAAAGCTACACATAATGACGACTCTAATATGGTACTTGGAATGATAATTAGAAAGAATAACTAGCGGTGGAATATAACAAGTAATAACACAGTAAAGTAAACTGAACACAGTCTAAATCCGATGATCACAATTAAAAGAAGACCAGATAGCAACTAGATGAGGGTAACCACTTTCACATTAGGTTTTATCCGTGAATCATCACGAGGTACCAAACCCCATAATATCCACAAGTCACATGTCTCACTTTATGAACCCTAAACGCTAACCGATAGGAGTGATTAACTATGCGTATGCTTGTGCAAGTGTTCTAACATAGTTTATGCCAGCTAGTAAGTATAGAGAAAATGGACAACACGTAAAATGATATAAGCCTCTCAAATATCATATTCTACCTCAACAGATCAGAAATATAAAGTTCCAATCTCAAACGGATAAGAAATACTGTATAAAATGCCAAGCCTTAATAAAAGGGCTTGTGAATATCCGGACTACTAGCGATATAATGCACAATTATGCCGAGATCATACGATCCAATCCATAGTAGTGTGTATAATATCGAAGGTCAATCGACACGAACCAAAGATGTATATTAATATACCGCCGAGGCGTTCGGCCCGATCCACAGGAAAGGAAGAAACTTATCGAGCTATGAGTCAAATGCGTACTACATAGGTACAGGAGCATAAAGTAAACCTAGGCGATCACGGACCCATCTTCGCATTTGCATAGGGCAATCATTTGCCCCTCAAATTTACTTCTTCGTAATTGCAGGACAATCCTCGCGATCACGAAGCACACTAGCACACTAGTAGTTTCCAGCCAAGTTCAAACATGCTCCAGGTGGTCCGAAGCACACCTCAAGCCCCCCGGACCCCGTCCAAATGTACTGGTAATTCCATAAACACATTGCGGGCCTACTAAAAGCCTAAGAACACATAAAACAACAATGGAATCAAGAATAGCACCTCAAAAGCTCATTAATCAACTTCTAAGCTTCAAACATATTTCAACCATCTCCAAATGCGTTGAAACATACTTAGACAACTTGGAATGACTCCCAATTTTATGTACAAGTCACAAATCACGATACGAACCTATTCTCAGGCTTGAAATCTCAAACGGACCTTGATAACATAAAAGTCCACTTGAAATCAAACTTAGGAAACTCTAAAACCTTCAAAATACCGACTTTTAATGCCGATATGCTCCCGGATCACCCGATACTACATCTAAGTCCTAAATTATCATGTGAACCTATTAGAATCTTCAAATCTCATTCTAAGGTCATTTACTCAAAAGTTAAACCCTGGCCAATTATTACAACTTAAAGCTTCTGAATTAAGAAGTCTTCTTCCGAATCAACTCCGAACTTTTTGAAATTCAATTTCAACCACAGGTGCAAGTTATAAAATATGAAGTGAAGCTACTCAAGGCCTCAAACCGTCTAATGACGCGCTATAGCTTAAGACCACCGGTCGGATTGTTACATTGTGTATGTTTGTAAAGATATTATTATTACGTTTTAAACATAAAATAATATTATAAGTTATTGTGCATATGAATTTATTTTTATATTTTTGTTATGTGTGTAATAGAAACTAAACTAGGTTTTAATTGATGTTGTCAGAAAAAAAAATCGCTCCAACTAGGAGTGATGAATCGTCATAAAAATATGCCGATGTATACTAGATTTTGATGCTTGAAAAATTATACCCAAATAATAGAGTGTTATAACGTTAATTACAATTAAAGATAGAGAATTAGAGAGATGAGAGAGTTTTGTGTGAAAAATAAAAGAACAAAATGAGGTTATTATAGTTTTAAAATAAGGGCAAAGTATAATTTAATAAACTTATGGGTTAAAATATAAATTAGGGGATGTTGGAGGGATAAGGAGGCAAAAATAACTGTTTTGGCTGTTGCCAATGGCTATTTTCAAAAAAACATAATTGTCGGCCAATGGTCAAAAAATGACTACATTTTTAAAAAGTATTAAGGGTATTGGTTCAGCACCGGACAGTACACGTACTGGTTCAGTACATTAAGGGGTTGTTTGGTAGGGTGCATATGAATAATGCTGGATATGGTGTATTAGTTATGTTGGTATTAGTTATGCTTGCATTAGTTATTCTGGTATTAGTTATGCTGGCATATTTCTTATTCATTGTTTGGTTTGATGTATTAAAGTAATGCACAATTTCTAAAAGAATTATTTGTTTACGAAAATGCCCTCAAAACTAGTCCACACTCTAACTTTTTAAAAGAAACATATGTTGAGAAATATTTTTATATGAAAAAATTTTAAAAAATTATTTTATTTGTCTACCGATATTGTAAAATAAAATTAAATATTTATTTATAAAAAAGAAAATATGCTAAGTATTTATTTATTTACTAGGGATATAATTTTATTTCTCACTATTTGAATTATTTTAAACTTGCATTAATATTCTAACTAGCATATTTTAATCAAGCAAAAATTTTGAAGGATAATTTTGTCTTTCACTAAGCTAATGCATGCATTAAAACTCATTGCATTGCTAATACCATTGTTTTCTATGCATTAGTTATGCATAGGCTAATACCAAATAGGATGTATAACTAATGCTTGCATAACTAATGCATGGGTTCAAAATGTCTACCAAACAATGTATTATTAATACACAAAACTAATGCATGCATTAGCTTATCTAATGCATCCTACCAAACGACCCCTAAGAGTACCGACATGACTATTTTTTAACAGTACTTTGATCGGTCCCATCCCATTCCTTTTCCCTTAGTCCCAATCCCTTACCCCTACCCCCTCCAACCGGACTGAGATAGAGCATTAGTGATAGTGGTACGGATCAGACCGATTAAATACCCCTCAAGTAGGGGCGGAGCTACAGCTATGGGTACGGGTTCGGGGGAACCCAGTGACTTTTTCCGGGACCTTGTATTTGTATTGAAAATATTTCAACCTTATATATATATATATATATGTCTGCCGAACCAACTAACAAAAGTGGTGTGGGTTCAATGGTAAGGGATTCTGGGTTCGCTAGAAAACACCCGAGTTCGAATCCCCTATAAACATTGTGTAATTATTATTTTTTACATTACTTTTAAAAAGCATACAGTAAAAGTTTTTTTCCTCTCACTTTTTCCCGATAAAATTCCTCTCACAAAATAATACTTTTAAAAAGCACACAGTAAAAGCCTTTTTCCTCTCACTTTTTCGAGACAAAATTCCTCTCACTTTCCTCTAATTAAGCTAACTTTTTTAATAGTTTTTATCTTTCTAATAAAGAAAAGCCAAAGGTCTAAACAAAAGCCAAAACTCCTAAACGAAAAGCAAAAACCAAACGCCTCTGCAAGTTCCAACTCCAAACAAGGAGGAAATCAACCACAAATCAAAAAGAAATCTGTTGATCTGCTTTGTGATCGTTGATGTGAGTGGTGTTCTTTCCAAAAGTTCAAACATGAAATCCCGAATCCTCAATAAGCCGATTGACAAGGTATGTGGTCTATTGGTCCTACTTTCTTGTTTTTAATTTTTTAATGAGACCAATTGCATTTGGGTACTACCTTTGAGATAAATTTGTTATTATATTTTATATAATAAATGTGGAAAGCATCAAGCAAGAATATTAGTTGTAACTGTTATTTTGGGCTCAAGCTCTGAAGTTAATGGTAGAAAACCATATAAACAGTAGCAGAGCTACAGTTAGAACTCATACAGTCAAAATCCTAGCTCCGCCTCTGCCCTCAAGCCCTAGGTAGGAATTTTGTTCCTTAAATTTTTACACCTTTAGGTGGCGCCTTCCTTTTATATACTCCAGCAAAAAGAGCACATAATAGATGGAACATTCCACCTGACCTTTGTTCATTACATCCAAAAGACCATCCTTATAACTAGTAATAGAACAAATACAAAGGTAAAGTAGTTTTCTCACCAATATACAAAAAACACATATCAAATATAAGTAAGAAAGTCTACCTATGTATGACTGCTATACAGAAAATTACATGGATTCAGTAATAAATTTTATCCTTCCTTTGTGTCTAAATGCAGCCATTAGTATCTTAGCCATCAAATACGGGCATGTAACTTGAATGGTAAGATCCTTCCTGTCACACCTCCTTCTTACAGATTACACCCGACGAATGAGTATAATAAGGAGTTTTTCCAATTTAAGGACAGTCGAAACGGAATTAGTTATTTAAGTTTTTCAGAGTCGGCACTTGAGAATATAATGGTATCTCAAGTCACCGTTTTAATCCCGAACCGAGGAAAATTTGACTCTGTTACAGTCTGCGAACTAGAAATCCGGATAAGGAATTCTGTTAATTCGAGAGAAGGTGTTAGGCGCTCCCGAATTCCGTGGTTCTAGCACGGTCGCTCAACTATTATATTTACTTTTATCTAATTTCTATATATTCTAATTATGTGCATTATTAGTATTTCGCTTTATTAATTTTAAGGAATTGCAACGTCGTGAAAATGTATTTTTTGAACCACACCGTACCAGTACGCCTGTGACTTTAAATACATTTCAACTTCGTCGAGAATAAGATTTGGGTCACATAAATGTGCACCCGTACTTGACAATGTATATTAGAATTGTGCCGAAGATATTTACGTCTTGTTACTTTGGGAAAGACCGTGAAATTAGCTAAACGGTCCTTGCGAATCTAAAGATTTTATGAAAGTTATTTGAGGGCCCTGCAATTGTGTATGTAATGCGGCGAGGCTCGTCTCGTTATTTTATTAAAGGCCAACTTAAAATGACTACAATTTTTCTATTGATCA
>MU706479.1:7192-17841 GCA_026770625.1 Nicotiana glauca
ATTACTTCCGATTGCGCTTCTAAGCCTTAAATCATCACCCGAAGCTAACCAAATCAACGAAATTCAATTTCAAGCCCTCTAACTCATAAGTCAATATCCGGTTGACTTTTCCAACTTAAGTCTTCTTAAAAGAGACTAAGTGTCTCATTTCTTAATAAAATCACTCCAATTAAATTATAACGCACCCAATACCCATGATGCAACATAAAGCGATACAATAAGGGGGAAATAGGGGTGTAACTCACATGATGACGGGTCGGGTCATTACAGGTCCGCGGTGGAGCTCCGCGGCCGCGGTCCTTTTTATGCAGTCCGCGGTGAGGATCTGGGAGGAGTATATAAACGGGACTTTTCAGCTATTTTTCAATTTTCAAAGACCTAAACTATAAGAGGCAATTTTTCAAACACTATTTCTTCTCCAAAACACAAGTAAGTGATTTTAAACTCATTTATTTCACTCCTTAACTTCTTTTTTACGAGATTTCATCCTAGAATCTAGGGTTTTTATGGTGGAATTGGGGAATTTAGAGAAAAATCTAAGAATATTGAAATTTGGGGATTTAGATCTCAAATTGAGGTCGGATTTCAAAATCAATTATATATCTAGACTCGGGGTGAATGGGTAATCAGGTTTTGGTCTGAATTTCGGGTTTGGACCAAGCGGGCCCGGGGGTCGATTTTTGACCTTTTGGGAAAAACATTTGAAAACTCATTTTCATGCATTAGAGTTGATTCATTTAGCATTTATTAATAGAATTAATTAAATTGTGGCTAGATACAAGCGAATTGGTGGTGAAAATAAGAGGTAAAGCGATAGTTGAGGCTTGAATTGTGTTCGTGGCATCGAGGTAAGTGTTTGGTCTAACCTTAGCTTGAGGGATTACGAGTCGTGTCTTATTTGCTATGTATTAATTGTTGAGTATGACGTATATTCATGGTGACGAGTATCAATACATTGGTATCCAGCATACCCGTGAGTCTTATACTATGCTTAATGTGACTCCGTTCTGTATTGTTCATGCTTTATGTGATGATTTCTATTGTTCAACAAGGCTTGTGGAAGTAATAATGGTAATTGAACATTGAAGAGTGTTGGTTCAAGTTGTAAAATGATTTGTGGAAGTATTATTGGCAATTGAGAATTATAGAGCATCAACTCAAGTTGTGAATTGAGTTTTGAAGTAAATGTGAAAAAGAGAAGAGGATTATGATGTTGTCTCCCTTGCCAGGATTTTGTTGCTTTTAATGTTATCTACCTTGCCTGGATGTTATTGCTTTTGATATTGTTTCCCTTGCCGGGATATGATTGTTGTACTATTGTTCCCTTGCCGGAATTTATTGTGATTTATTGATTCCCTTTCCCTTATTGCTTTTTTATTGTTGTTTGGGTAAGGAAGAGTGTTAAAACATGAAGGATGATGTTGTGCATGATATTTGTGAGAGAGTGTTAAAGCACGAAGGGTGATGTCGTGCATGATATTTGTAAGAGAGTGTTAATACACGAAGAGTGCTGCCATGCCGCACGATGTACAATGTCGTGCCATGATATGAGTGATAATGCACGAAGGATAATTCCGTGCCATGATTATGTGAGGTAAAAGCACGAAGGGTGATGCCGTGCCGATTATATTGATTATTATGGTGAGGACGAGAGTAAAAGCACGAAGGGTGATGTCTTGCACTTGTCCTTGATTTTTCTGATTCTTGCTGATAATTGAGTTATGGTGTTCTTTACGTTTATTTACTGATTTTCTGCTGTTACTTGATTTTGTTGTGATGTTAGTGATTCCCTTGCCCAAATTGCTTTGTAATTGTTGCTTGGGTGAGGAAGAGTGCAAAGCACGGAGGGTGACGCCGTGCATGATTTTGAGAGTGTAAAGTACGAAGGGTGATGCCTTGCACTTGTCTTTGATTTCCTAATTTTTATTGATAATTAAGTTATGGTTTCTCTAAATTTAATTGTTGGTTTTCAGTCGATACTTGTTGTTCCCTGCAGCATGATTCCTCCTTCCTATCCTTAATTGTAAAGTTCTGTTTTTATTATTCCGCTGTATATGATTTAACTACACAAGTTTATTTGGTAGTCTAGTCTTAGCCTCGTCACTACTTCGCCGAGGTTAGGCTACGCACTTACCAGCACATGGGTTCGGTTGTGCTGATACTACACTCTGCACTTTTTTGTGCAGATCCTGGTACTGGAGCATACAGACCTTAGCTTTGGGTCACTGCCTTCAGTCCATTCGGAGACCCGAGGTAGTTCTGAAGGCGTCCGCAGGCCTTGGCATCTCCTTCTACCCTTCCATTCTGTTTCTTTTATGTATTTCAGAGAGATCGTTGTATTAATCTTTCGGACCATTATATGTAGTATTCTTAGATAGTCTGTGAAATTATGACACCAGTTCTGGGTAGTCTATGTTTAAGGAACTATATTGGTAACATTTAAATGGTTATAATTTGTTCTTCCGCTGATTATATAATGTTGATTCATAACTGTTAAAGGATTAAAAATGGGAAAAAGGTAAATAGTTGAAATAATTGGTTTGCTTAGCTTTTACTAGTAGGCGTCATCATGACTCCCGAAGGTCGGAAATCCGGGTCGTGACAGAGAGTCTCTCTTCAATATTGAAACTTGGCACGATCAACGGCCCAGTATGATCAAGTCTGGGTTGTGTTAGTAATTGCCTTTGCTCGAACTTTAGCAGCTTCAGCATCAGCTTGATAGACGTCTACCATCGACTCAGCTTCAACCTTTATTCTTCCTGCCTCAGATGTGTCCTTTGCAAGCTCAGCGGTCAACCAAGTCTTGAGCTCCTCAATTTTCTAGGCTCAGTCCAGGCTCTCCTCCTTCATGCTTTGGAGGTGAAGCTCAACCAAAGATAGCTAGGCTCGAGCAGTATCTTTCTCCGAGGCGAGGTGGTCCATGTTCTGCTTCCACCCTAAAGTCTTCGCCTCCTTTATCTTGGCCTCCTCGCGAAGCTGCTCGATCTTTTTGGCCTTCTGTTGAACATGCAGGATCAAAGTATTAGTCATCATCCCCAAATCTATGCATCGAACTTCTAAGAAAATCTTCATTACCTGATCGATCAGGTCGGTCTGCTCTTTGTGAGCTTTGGCTAGTTCAGCTCGGAGGTCCTTGATCTCCTCTTCTTTTTGCCCATTGAAGAGTTTAAGGGCATCTCTCTCCTCCGTGAACCCTTTGAGATCGGCTACACACTGGTTTACCTCGGCCCGAAATTTGAAAAATGCTTCCCGATGAAGCGGTATGGCCTATGGAGAAAGAAAGGAAATCAGGCAAAAGGAAATAAAGGCAAACGTAAAACTAATAACGGGATTTGAACTCTAACTGGCTCAGGGGTCATTGAGCCTCATCAAAAATAATCGATGCATCCAAAATGGAAACATATTTGACACCCGTAAAGCAGCCACAAAATAAGTCCTCCCCATTCTTAGGTCATTCCCACGTCGAGGGTCTCTAGAGCTTGGGCCTCCTGAATTTTCCCCTCAGGAAATGTGGGGAATGAAGGTGAATCACCAATATCAATTGCCCCAAGCAAGGCATTTGGGAGGTTCTCTCCTTTTCGGAGGGCCTCAAAACCGGACCCTTCAGGCAAACCCGTCGATTGTTCGTCACGGCAAGAGATATCTTTAGCCTTCGATGACTCGGGGACTTTGCCCAGACCATCTTCCGAGATCTCCTCGGTCCGAATCTGAGCCTCCTCGACCATCACCGGCTCAGCTGCCTTTGAGGCTTTGACGCTCCCCCTCTTTTGAGCCACCATCTCATAGTCAACATCTTCTTTCTCCTCTTCTTAATCTCGTAGTTGCTGGGCTACGTTGGCAGGTAGAGCGTCGGTGTCATTCTTCGACTTACGAGCCTTGCTCTTTTTAGGCTTTGGAGTCTCGAAGGGTGAGGCCCTTTTTCTTTTCTTCTCCTTCGGTGGCTTCCGGACCGGGGGCAGAACCTCATCATCCCCAGACCTGGGCCTTATGACAGCATTTTTCCCAAGGCCTATATGAAACGAAATCAAGTAAGCATAAGAGGGAAAAACATTTTAAAGCCATCAGATACATGAAGAAAAGGCTTATCGTGATTTTTGGCCTCCTATCAGCCCCTTGCTAAATCTCGCCACGAGCGCTCAGCATACAAGGAGGTCGAAGCTAGGGTCCAAACCCATCTCTCAAGGTCCAGAATCACACCAGGCATCCAAGCGACCGCTACATCACAAAAAGGAGGTCAGTAAAAAGAAGTAAAGGAAACAAAATAGTGAATAAAAGCCAAAGGAAGGATCGAACTTACACTCCATATTCCACTTCTCGAGAAATGGCCTCTTCTCGGCCGAAATTAGGTAGGAAATTTTCACTCGACCAAACCGACCCATCTTCGATCCTTGCCCTCGTCTATGCTTGAGAATAACATCTTGGTGGGCCGACGCCGAAGCTTTATCAATCCACCTCAAAAAAGACGGGGCCTATATAGCCTAATGAGGTGGTCGAGGGTGAAAGGCGCTCGTGAAAAATCAAATAAAAATGACAATCCACCAAAAGGAAGGGTGGATTTGGTCTAGGGTTATTTGGTACTGGTGGTAGAAGTCTATGATAACGAGATCGACTGGGCCCAACTTGAAAAGATAAGTGTAAACACTCAGAAACCCTTCCACGTGGGTAGTAGTGTCTTCCTCGGAAGATGAAATCACCACCTCTTTCTTCTCTCAATGGCAGTCTTCCTTGACTTGCTAGAGGCTGCTCTCAAATATCAAGCACATCTACCTAGACATCGGCTCACACCGGCCAGGTGCAGAAGAAGTTTTCTAGAATTGAAGTCAAAAGAAAGATCGCATCCCATCTCGGGAATGCACTCCTCAGGGCACGGCTCCATCGGTGTTTCACCGCCAGTCAGCCGCGATGAAGAATTACCTTTTGAGGAACAAATTTGGATGTTTTTTCCATTTTTATATGGATTTAGAGAAAGAAGAAGATGATATTTGTAGTTTTGGAGAAAGGTTGGTAATGAGGCCTACAAACTATGCAAGAACAGATATGCTTAATTGGATACGAAGAACTTTGAAGAATTGCAGAAAGACTTGAAAGACTCAGAGGGGTTTTGAAAATTGGGGCAAGAAAAATTCAAAGTAAAATTTTAAAGAAATGAGAGGGAGACCTATTTAAGGATTTACGGCAACGGTTCAAAGTCACTAGTGGCCGTCCATCAACTGAAGTTCATTAATGATATTGGGAATTGTACCGATGCGATGCTTCGAGCGCTCATGTGGCTTACATCACAAGGGTAACGTCATAACTGGTCGAGGTATAAAATTGAAGGTTCAATTTGTTTATTCTCATTACACTCCAAGAAACGAGGGGATTATTTATGTACGGGTAAAATAGGGCTCGTCCAATTCTTCCATTTAATCGAAGACAAGGGAATCACGTCAAGGGTCAGTCTTGTAATGGATCAGGTCAGAGCACTAAGATAAAGTATCAAGCTCGAGAATCGAGATGCTCATCGAGATCGAGGCCGACAACGATCGAGATCATATATGACAAAGTGCAATAACGGAAAGACGGGATATCTGTAACTCGAAGATCACGGCGGAAACCCCGAAACATATCAGATCAAGGGTGGTTATTTAGGATAATAATGGGATTTACTTATGTAATTAGAGTTATACCATAATTAGGACTCATCTACTATATAAAGAGGGATCCCCATCATTTGTAAGGACCTTACATTCACGAATATCAAAGCAATATAATATTTCTCAGCTTACTTTTTTTGTTCATCAACTTATTGTGCCTTTAGCTATTCTTGGATAACTAGTTCGAGGGTGTTTGAGCTCGAGGGCTTTGTTCAAACGCTGGTTTGCTTTATATTATTATCAATTTGCATCACTTATCTTTATGTTTATCAATTGGTATTCGGTGGATTCACATATTCTTAAAACCACATTATAAGTTTAATATTTATCCAATTTTTAAGGTAAATAGAAATATTAAATGTATGTTGCTAAAAGAATATGCTATTAAAGAAGTCAAAATACATAAGTATCTACATAATTTATGGCCCAAATTTCCCTTACACACTTTCTGTAGACGATAATAATATTACGCACGCAATATTTCTAAAGTGTAGCTAGTGCACACTATCTTTTTCTTGACCAACTTTTCAAAATATATGTAAGGTCACGCGCCAATAAAGTCGTGACCCGTGTCCTAACCGGAGAAAAAATACTAAATTTACAACTATTGATAATATTTAAAAAAAAAAAAACAAAGCCCCCTCCCCCACGTTTCTCATCTTTTTCCGACCCCAAATACCCGTCGACCCCCTCCTCTAAACTCTAACAGCCATGGAAAATCCCCACCAGAACAAAATATTAACATAATCAAGCACCTATCTATACTATTAAAGCACCCAAACTTATCAAATTTTGAAATTTCTATTTACGAAATCAAAATCAAAATCTGCAACTTTAGATTCTATTTCAAGTTTAAAATACACAAAAATGATAGCTCTTTGCTGGAGGAAAAGAAAAAGTAAAGTTCTTTCATCGTTAATAGCTGGAAACAATAGTGGCATTGTACCTGCGCCGTAAAGTTCTTTCGCCGGAGTATATTTTAGCAAACAAAAGAAATAAAAATATAACATATGTCGTAAAGTTCTTTCGCCGGAGTTTGCTATGTTATCCGATGAGATTGACTGAACAGTACCATGAGAAAAGAAAATAGAGGCTAGAGAGACATTTTTTGGTAAAAAGAAAAGAATTATGTAGGCCATCAGATCAACTTTATTAAATCTGAGTCGTTCAAATAAAGCTGCAGATGGGTATGTTGACAAAACATGTACAATTATGACACGCTCACTTTTATTTGTTAAAAACGCGTGCCCCATCTGACAAAAGCAGTGTGTCTTAGACACACTTTACAAAGATTGTGTGTGTATAGTAATTTTTGTTAGCAAAAAGTATATAAGGGGAATTTGGGTCATAGGTCAAGTGGCAATTTATGTATTTTTCCATTAAAGAATGAATGAAAAGTTACATATAATATGATTTGTTATATATTAAAAGGAATAATATATCTTATAATGTTATAAAACAATAAAAGAAGAAGAATAGTATTGTAGAGAAAAGTAGGGAGAGAGGATTCTTATTGATTTTGGGATAAATTACAATGGAAGAGAACCCTCTATTTATAGGGAGAGAGTGACTTAGCCACCAAGTAATAAACCCTAGAATCTCTCTAAATATAGGCATTCACCATAAATAAAATTCTATTTATAACACTCCCCCTTGAATTTCTATTCAATGGATAATGTGCCTCGTTAAAACATTAACGAAAATAAAACCTAATGGGAAACAAATCTAGTAAAGGAAAAAGAGTACACATATCGCCTTTTGGTTGCCTCGTTAAAAACCTTGCAAGGAAAACCCAATGGGATAAAACCTTGTAAGGAAAAAAGAGTACAACGCGTATTAACTCCCCCTGATGAGAGCATCAATTCACACCCTTAAGCATTTGCATTCCAATCTTGTACACTAGCTTCTTGAAGGTTGACATCGATAGAGATTTGGTGAATAAATCACCCATATTAACTCCGGTGAATATGTTGCACCTTGAAAATTCTTGCTATCGTATTATCATGCTTATAGTTATAGCAAGATATATGTGTGCAAAAATTGCAATTAGGAAGTAGTACTTCATGACCATGAATTCTATATGCTTTAAGTAATTTAAATACTTCACGGATTGTCATATGAGTTAAGTCATATAAGTCATATAGTAGACTTTAGATGCATATCAATTTTTCATGTCATGCTAGACATATAAGAGAAATCACTGTGCAATTGATTTTATTCTTTCAAGTGTTTGAACTGCAGGTCCAAAACAACATGTCTTTTATATGAAATCAATTCTACTTGAATTGTTTCTCTTGACTTAAGATCCTCATATATATTTAACGCTATCATATATGTCGTCGACGAATAGTTTATATCGGTTCCAACCTCTTTATTTTCATATAGACATAACATAGAGATCTCTTCATTCATATATTCAGATACCTGAATCTCTCATGAGATTTTATGAAGTGTTATGTCATGTGATTTTCTAGATCACTTGCCTCCTTTATTATGATCATTTTGATCATTTGCTCATCTTCTTTATCAATAAGTTTATTTGAAATCAATTTGTCTATACGCTTTAAGCATACCATAGACTTTTTCCTTCTAGGACTTAATATGAGCATTTGCAATGAGAATATAGTTACTTTCTTTGGGTCAGCAAATGCGTCTGGCATGCTTTGCAATATATTGCAAATGAATTTTCTTTTATGAACTTCAAGTTCATATTATTTTATTCGAGGATCTAGATGTACAAATGATAATTCATTCCACGTAACTTTTTCTCAACTGCTTATCATATCTCCCCCTCGTGTTAGAAAAACTAACTTGTTTCCTCAACTTTGAGGACTCATCTTTATGTGTTATGGTGTTAATCGAAATATACACCGTACATCAATAATAATAAGATGGAATTATTTGATTCCTGACCCAGAAACCACTTGTGAGGGGAGAAAATAATATACTTTTGTATATAATGTATATCAAACTGATATACAAATTTTTTTTCTCATAAGCAATTGTTTAGCTATTAAGTGGAGGCACTCAATAAATTATTTTGCTAAACCAGCTGTGATGTAGATCAACTTATCAAGATGAACTACTTGAATAGAAAATCTGGAATATGCTCTAAATTAAAATTATGAGCAAGTTACCTCGCAAATACCATGTTGCGGGTTAATAATAATCACACATATAACCATCTCATAGATGCATCATATGTGGTATACATGGCAGGTGAATGAGCCCATATTCACCTTTGATATTTCCAGCATTCATGGGATTCAATCTCAATTTTAGTTGATCTATTAATTAATGAGAACGAGCAATATAAGAGAATTCGTAAAGGACTTTGTAGTTCTTTAATATTTACCCATGTGAATTCTCTATTATTTTTGCACATCATACTTAAATTGATATGGCTAAACCAATTATGCCAACTGAATAAATTATCAATATTGATAAAGTTCAGGTTTACACCACGACATGTGCAATTATCAATAAACTTTAAGTTTATTATGATATGGGTTTTTATATCAATAAGCATCCACTTTATTGTGGTATTATTTTATTTGTGTAGTATAAATTCGAGAATAAAGCGGGTAGCTTTTCACATACATATTATCCTGCTACAAGTTGTAGCAACATAAGATATTAAATCTTTCCTTTATTTATAGTCTCAATATAATCAACCGCTTTCGCGTATACTTTGGAAACTGAATATGTTTCTTTGAAACTTATTATAACATAATACCTTATTGGTAATCAATTGTGTTTCTCCAAAATAGTGGTAATTGGCTCTTCCAGAGCTCTCAATTAATTTTGTACTATCACATATTCATCAATATCCATATGGTCATATATCTATTTCAAGGAGAAAGTTATACCAATATGGTCATGGCCAAAATTATATGCAAGATATGTTTCTTGCATTATTGTTGTCCTTTAATAATCACGTTGCCAAAATATTTTGGCGTACAATAGGTACGTGACCAATGACCATTCATGCCATAATAATGACATTATTTTCTTATATCATCTCAAGCCTCCTTCTAGAGGTGAGTGTGGTATATTCGCTACCACTAGCACGTTCATATTCTTTAAATAATGATGTTGTCACATTCATATCTTGAATGAACCATAATCATCTATATGTGCTTTTATAAAATTTCATGTCAAATCAATGACAAATATTAAGATTATTTTGAGAATCCTTCTTATTCCCTCAATGATGACGATTATAATTTCGTCTATTGCCACGTCCACATCTATTGATACATTCATAATAATAATTTTGTCTTCTTTCAGACTTATCACATACTGCTATCACATTCTTTTAAGGGAATGAGAATGGAGCAAATTCATGGGACGGGTTTTCACTTCTTGTGCTCACGATCATACATGACTTTGATCATGGCAAGACATAGAAATTTTATCATTTCGAGTGGTTATAATTTCTTACTAACTCTATTAGAGTTATAATCAAAATTTATTGTCTTTGCTTGTATTTAAAATCAAAGTATAGAATAGAAGAGAAAAATACGGTAAAATACTTAACTTAAATCCAAAATTTAATCATTAAGGAAGTTCATGGAACAATTGACAGTGATTATGCTCAATTCCAAAGCTTCTACTCAATTGGTTAGAGTCTCGTGCTGATAACGTGTTATAAAACAATAAAAGAAGAAGAATAGTATTGCAGAGAAAAGTAGGAAGAAAGAATTCTTATTGATTTTGGGATGAATTACAATGGAAGAGAACCCTATATTTATAGGGAGAGAGTGACTTAGCCATTAAGTAATAAACCCTAAAATCTCTCTCAACATAGACATGATGATGATGTCCATCTCATTTGAAGAAGTATTAGGCATGTGCCTAATAAAAGTTTCTTTGGTTTGGTAGCCAACCTTGCTGACTTGTTTTGGTTAGGTAGCCAACTTTGTTGAATTAGTTTTGGTTGGTAGCCAACCTTGTTGAATTTCTTTGGGTTGGTAGCCAACTTTGTTGAATTGTGAAAAGTGTGTGTAAATT
>MU706480.1:0-10756 GCA_026770625.1 Nicotiana glauca
CTTACACGTGTGTACATAATGCCTTGGACATGAGATAATCAAATTAAGTCTTCATTTCACAACTTCTCTTATTTCTAGAATGTTCTATCTGTACTCTTCCTAGCTCATCAATGGAGGTTCATGGTTGATTGACCTCCAACTTTGACAGACTTCACTTAACTTGCACACTTAAGGCAACGTTTTGTTAATGATCCAGTTATGGATAATCCTAGTATGGATCCCACTGGGAATCCACCCTTAATCACAACTAGTAGTGATATAATCACGGTGTTTAATACGTCTAGCTCACCTAGTGTTTAACCAAAAAATAGAATTTTGACTAAAGCTATAATTTAGAAGAACTCAGGTTACTGATAATCACAAGAATGAATAAAAGAAAGCAATTCGGACATCAAGAATTGATCAAGAGAAACAAGTAAACCAAAGTATATTCAGATAGTCTCCTCCCCTTTATAGTTATTTTGGAGATATGCGTTTTGCTCTTGTTATTATGAGAAATTAAAGTCATTGAATGCCACGTTACATAATCATTATATTTAAAACAGATTCTCTAACATTTTGGTATTTAATGCTCATTAAATACTGTATCTGGACTCTCATGCATTGTCAGATTCATTCCCTTTGATTCTTGAGCTTAAATGACTTGAATCGGTACGGGCATTAACTTCTTTTTGAATGACCGCTCGTGCCACTTCCTTTGCTTTCTGCTCGTATCTATTGCAACTCGTGCCTCCTTGCCAGCTGTAATTTTTTGACCAGTCTATGTGTCTTGACACATCATCTTCATACGTCTTTAATATGTAAACTCAATTTTTTCCAATACAGACTATCCCCCCACTTGCCATTTATTCATCAGTTGAATATTTAGGAAATGGATTTCATTAAAACGGGAATTTACATCCCATTAATGCTGTGATAGAATTGACGCTTCAATTGTCACTTCCATTTAATGCGTTTCACACGTGCCACCTTCCTATTAGTTCTGCAGTTTTACATCACTTTTTTAGGCTTTCTTTACGGCTTCCCCGTTTACGAAGTGTCAATTATCATTATTATGGCTCTTCCATCATTACACCTCTTCCTTGGACGGTTGCTTCTTAATATAAATATAACATCCCTCTTTGTCTTTTCCATATAAAGTTTTCTGAACATTCAATTTCTCAAACCTCTGTTTGCTTCTGCTTCATATCACCATGTCTTCATCAAACCCTAACCCTATTAAAGTCTCCATAGTCGATTGCTTCCTCAATGTCCCCAGTAGGAACAGAAGAGGAGGTAGACTCCGTAACTTAGGATCTTCTTCTGCACGCGGTTCTTCTGTTCCCTCTCCTAGTTATGTCCCCTCTTCTAGAACTAGAGGTTCTATCTCACAAAGGTCCTTTTCCAGGGGCAAAGATTCTTCTGAACCTCTTCGCGAACCATTAGTAGAAGATATAGCCCCTACAGAGCTATCTTTCTATAATGATAGGGTGTCACTTAGGAACCAAATATCTTCTTTAGATTGGGCTGATGTTTACCCCACCCAAATTATAGAAGGTTTGATTCCTTTAGTTCGTAGAGACTGCTACTGGAATAATGATTTTTCTATTATTATCCCCAATCCAAACCAAAGAATTACCTCTTATCAAAACAAGATAAAACTACTAAATTGTTCATCATGTGTAATTGCAATAATAAAGAGAAGATAGAAAAACTCTAATGTTTGGTTGCTCCTCTCACACTTGTTCTTGCCTCCAAAGTAGTCGAAAAACAAGCTTGCTGCTTTCTTGGGCAAGCTTCTTTAGTTATGAAGGGTTTGGAATAAGTTTTTTTCCAATTTACACTTTGGTCCCAAAAGTTCTAGGTAACAACACAGTTCACCACGTCTGCGGCGTGACCGCGGCACGACCGCGGTGTGACCGCGGCACGACCGCGATCAGAGACAAATATTCTGCCACGCATTTTGGCCAGCCGCACTCTAATTGGTTCCACCGCGGTCGCGGTGGATTCCAACCCATTCCACTTTTTGCTTCGTTCCGCTCGGGTGCTTCTTGATTGGACGTTTTCTTCAACTTATTGACTCCAAAAAACTCGATAGTTCTTCCTAACTTGGATTAGTACGTGCGAATCAAAAGAACACCAATTAGAGCATTTTGTTATCTTCTCGCCTATAAAACAACAATAAAGCATGGTATAATTAAGGTGTAAATATCGTCTATATATCCTAATATCAACACCCCAAACTTAAATCATTGCTAGTCCTTGAGCGATCCACCATACTCTATCAAAGTTCCTTCCCTAAGCTTTTCCCTTAATGAATCACACCAAGAACAAATCACCAACGTTACACCTAGTAATGAACAACCTTTGCCTAAAAAGTCGACTCTCACGTGCCGTGCAATATTCATACTTACTCCAACTACTCTATACAGAAGCCATGACTTACCTTTCTTTCGTGAATCGCATGCCCTCACATCACACAAGAGAGTAGTTCCACAAATAATGTTATTAAGAACAATTAGGAACTTAGATAGACAAAATTTGCTCACTCTCAAAAAGAACATTCATATAGAGTAGTTGGATTAGTACGTGCGAAGCAAAAGAACACCAATTAGAGCATTTTGTTATCCTCTCGTCTATAAAACAACAATAAAGCATGGTATAATTAAGGTGTAAATATCGTCTATATATCCTAATATCAACACCCCAAACTTAAATCATTGCTAGTCCTTGAGCGATCCACCACACTCTATCAAAGTTCCTTCCCTAAGCTTTTCCCTTAATGAATCACACCAAGAACAAATCACCAACGTTACACCTAGTAATGAACAACCTTTGCCTAAAAAGTCGACTCTCACGTGCCGTGCAATATTCATACTTACTCCAACTACTCTATACAGAAGCCATGACTTACCTTTCTTTCGTTAATCGCATGCCCTCACATCACACAAGAGAGTAGTTCCACAAATAATGTTATTAAGAACAATTAGGAACTTAGATAGATAAAATTTGCTCACTCTCAAAAAGAACATTCATATAGAGTAGTTGGATTAGTACGTGCGAAGCAAAAGAACACCAATTAGAGCATTTTGTTATCCTCTTGCCTATAAAACAACAATAAAGCATGGTATAATTAAGGTGTAAATATCGTCTATATAGCCTAATATCAACACCCCAAACTTAAATCATTGCTAGTCCTTAAGCGATTCACCACACTCTATCAAAGTTCCTTCCCTAAGCTTTTCCCTTAATGAATCACACCAAGAACAAATCACCAACGTTACACCTAGTAATGAACAATCTTTGCCTAAAAAGTCGACTCTCACATGCCGTGCAATATTCATACTTACTCCAACTACTCTATACATAAGCCAGGACTTACCTTTCTTTCGTGAATCGCATGCCCTCACATCACACAAGAGAGTAGTTCCACAAATAATGTTATTAAGAACAATTAGGAACTTAGATAAACAAAATTTCCTCACTCTCAAAAAGAACATTCATATGCTACAGAGATTCACTATAGGCTTGCCCGTAGTGTACTACTCTACTAATCGAGCCTATTCAATCTAAGATCAATTAGGACTTCACTTGGTTGTAACGTAGGCTAAGGGATGGGTAGGATATATTTGTGTATAGTGACTAACCTCCCTAAGCACTTTTAATACAATCACATTAACCTTCAAGATCACACTTATGTCAACCAGATGTTCCCCCACATTTTTATTTATAACATCCCATTCCTTTAGGTGCATTTGTATCAAGCCACCACTTACCAACTACTACATTTATTCAATTCTCTTCTATTTTTCCTTCTAAGTGGTGCTTCTTCTTTTACTTTTCCAAAAATTGCACCTTTCCTCTATTTCATTGGTTCCACTCAAAAACCAAACCACCACCCCACACTTTAACTTTTGCATATTTCAAGGCCATTCAAGTGCTCATGGGAGGTAAAAGGGTTCAAACAGATGGCTATTCAAACAATTGGGCAAGGTTCGAAATATGGTTGCCAAAGAAATAGGCTTATAGGCTCAACGGGGTTAACTAAGATGTATTACATATAGGTGGGTTTACTTTATATATCTGGCTTAACAAAGAAATGCCTATATCACTTCTAAGACTGAATGAAGCTACTATTTTGCTTTGCAGACACACATGGCAAGTTCTAGGCATCAAGTGTAAAGCATTAAATACAATACAACTCTCACCCACATGGCACATAACTCACTCTAGATTGGTTTTATCAAGATACTCTCTTTTGAGTGTTCAAGTCAGTTACAAAAATACAATTTTAAGGCACTTTAGCAAGAGTCAACCCCTGAGACTAAGCGTTGCACTCTAGTGTCTACTGTGTTCAGGTGAATCAACCCCAAGGGTTTCTCTTTCTATTTCAGCTCGTAGCCCATCAATACTAACTAAAAACTAAAAATAAAATAAACAAAAACTACCTACACCCGATTCAAGCTAAACCCTTAGAAAAGAACCGTGGCCCAAAGAAAAACCAAGGGGGAGTTACTATACAACCTAAAATAAAAAATCTTTTTTGGTATTTTCTCTAGACTTACTTCCCTCAAGAAATTGCCCAAAGGATTCGTCATCAGGAAGAGTCCTTATATTCCCTTTTTGTGTTTTTTTATTCGACTAGTGTCCCTTAAGAGACCTATCAAAAGGTGTCCGTCTTTGGGCCAAGTCGAAGTTAACTACATGACCCTACGATACCAAACAATCAAAAATAAAGAAAACAACATCATGCACAGTTATACAATCTTTTTTACAACAACAGCCATTCCCCACCCTACACTTAAAAATTTGGCATATCCCCATGTCAATAAATAGAAAGCAGAGTAAAGTAAGGGGACTTCTCTGAAGCTCAATGCTAATCATAGATGGTGTCAGGATCGAGGTGACATGCTCATCCTAGCGCTTGAAGCCATCCCATAATCATTTTTTCTGACTTGGCCTGTTGAGTGGATAGAGTGTCAACTCTAGTGCCCAGGTTAGTGACAGAAGTGCGAAGACCAGCCATTTCCTTCTCCAGGGCTGTCAGGCTGGTATTTCAGCGGGGCTTTGATGGGCCTGCCTCATCTATTCATGGAGGTGGTGGGACAACAGCAACCTCAGCCTCCTCGTCAGCTTCATCATCATCATCAACTATCACCATCGGCTCTCTCCCAATTCCGATTTTGCTCACCTGGAATGGGGCTTTCAATGGTAATTTCCCATAAACTCTAAGGTTTTCAAGGACTCTAGCAACATGGCAAAGCTTGGTGACCAGGGAAGGGAAGTAAAAACCTTTGAGTATCTCAAGTGAGCGAATAAACATCTCATCATAGAGGAGACAGGTGATATCAAAGTTCTGGTGGGCCATATAATTGTAGATAGCTGCTGCCCGTGGCCCATTGACATCAGTCGTGTTGTTGGAGGGTAGCAAGCGTCTGTTGATAATGGTATGGAAACACTTAGCCTCCCAACTGAGAGACTGTGAGTTCAACGTGATCAGACATTTTATCTATATAAACTCCCTGTTAGGCCACATATATGACATCAAGAATTGGTGCCCAATTGACCCTTGGGCGATGATAAGAAATGTAAGCATCCATCTCCCCCATGAATACTGGTAGCCGTTACACCCAACAGATAGCCTCGAGGGACGTATTTACCCGGGTATTATATATAGTAACAACCCCATTATTATATTCCGAGCAGTTAGCATAGAATTCCCTCACCATCTATACATTAGCCTCCTCCGGTTCCTCAAAGAAGATGTCCAGCTGACACATCCTCAACTCAGCAAAGATATTCGGGCATTCCACTCGAAAAGCTGCCAGATCAATATGCACCTCCGATAATAATTTCTTTGATGCTTTGGCATTATAGCGGTCCTCAGCTTGCTTATAGACAAACCTGGTGTAGTCAAATTGTTCTACACTGGGTTGACCCTGAGCTTGCAAAGAACTACCGGGTCCACTAGTGGAGTACCCTGTTGTGCAACTCTTCCTAGATGGTTGCATTGTACCTGTCAACAAAGAATCTCCTATCAGTGAGGGTATGAGTTGTCTGAACCACGGGTGGTTACTCAGACTTCACCACAACCATGGTCACATTAGCCATTAAAACTCCATTGGGGCAATTTCACAAACACCTTGTGAACAAGAAACTATCCTAACACATTAGCCCTCATGGATACTTCAATTCATCCCCCCAAATCAACAATTTGCACTTCTCCCATTCACCCCAAAACAATTAGTCTAACACCCAGAAACATACACATCTCGACAACATTATGCTCCCACCACTTGACACATTGTGCATATAAGCCATCAATAAGAAACAACAAAAACAAAAATCAAAAGAACAAAAATGTACTAGAAATACTACACAATTAAAACATGGACTAGCATAAAAATTAAAACAAAACTACAATAGAAGAGACAGAGAGACATGCCATACCTGGGATGAGTAGAGATTCAGATGAATGGAGGTTGGGGGAGATGAGTGGGAATGTGAGAGAAGTGAAGAAGTAGAACAAAAAGAGATGAGAGGAGATGGGGAAAGTGAAGGGATGGGGCGGTGGGTTAGATATTATTCGGGGAGGGGGGAGGGGGAAGGGTTAAAAAAATATAAAAATAAAAGAAAAAGAAAAAAATGAAAAAAATTACTTGCCCCGGTTGACCACGGTCCCACCGCAACCGCAGTGGGTTAAAAATGTAAGGATGACTGTTTTCGTCTCACCACGGTCGTGCCGCGGTCGCGGAGGGTTGCGCCACTACGAGGCAGTAGACTTGTCCTCTACCGCGGTCGAGTTGCGGTCCCACCACGGTCACGGTGGGTCGAGGATTTGTTTTTAATTTATTTTATAGGAAGTTATAGAAGAGAAAAAAATCAACAACATTCGTGGGTTGCCCCCCATATAGCTCCTGATTTAACATCGCGGCACGACGCAGATAAATATATTTATATTTCGCTCGACCTCTGAGGTTCCGTCAGGTAGATCTCTGTCACTTCTTTTGGATCATTCATGCCTACATATATCTTCAACCTTTGCCCATTGGCTCTAAACATGTGAGAGTCTTTCTCTGAGGCAATCTCTACAGCCCCGGAAGGAAATACTTTGACTACTCAAAATGGACCACACCATCGTGACTTGAGCTTACCTGGGAATAGCCTTAATCTTGAGTTATAGAGCAAAACCTTGTCCCTGGGGTTGAGATGTCACTCAACAATGTTCTGGTCATGCAGCCTCTTCATTCTTTCCTTGTACAACCTTGTGCTCTCAAAAGCCAGATATCAGAACTAGTCAAACTCATGCAATTCATTGATTCTCGTTGTGCCCGCAGCCTCAATGTCTAGGTTCAGCTGTTTTAGTGCCACCAAGCTTTATGTTCAAGCTCCACTGGCAAGTGGCAGGCCTTTTCAAATACCAACTTATATGGTGACATACCAATTGGTGTTTTAAAAGCAGTTCTAAGCTAGAGTGCATCATCTAGCTTTTTCGCCCAATCAGTTCTTGTGGCGTTTACCGTCTTGGCCAATACACTCTTTATATCTCTATTAGACACTTTCACCTGTCCACTGGTCTGCGGATGATATGGTGTTGCCACCTTTTGTCATACATCATGCTTCGCTAGCAACTTTTCGAAGGCTCGATTATAGAAGTGGGTGCCTCCATCACTAATAATCGCTCTCGGGTCCCAAAATGGGTGAATATGTTCTTCTTCAAAAACTCCACCACCACTTATGCATCATTAGTGGGAAATGATACAGCTTCTACCCATTTGGATACGTAATCTACAGCAACAAATATGTATTTATTGCCAAAGGAGCCGACGAAGGGTCCCATGAAGTCTATCCCCCAGATATTAAACACTTCCACCTCTTGAATCGGGTTCATGGGCATCCCATGGCAACAGGAAATGTTCTCGATTCGTTGACATTAATTGTAGTCGTTCACCCATTGATGTGCATATTTAAACACTGTCGGCCAAAAGAAACCGGCCTCTAGCACTTTTGCAGCTGTCCCGACTCCTCCAAAATGCCCTCTATATACCGATGCATGACATGCCTGCAAAATAAAAGATTGTTCTATCTCGGGCACGCACCTCCAGATCATATTATCACCACATATTCGAAACAGTTAAGATTCATCCCAATAATACATGCAATAGTCACGATAAAACTTTTTCTTTTGTACAGAGGAAAGGTCATAGGGAACTATACCGCTGGCAAGGTAATTTGCAAAGTCTGCATATCATGGCACTTCCTCAAGACTTGTAGCGAGCAGTTTCTCATCTGGAAAGGTTTCCAGAATATCCTTAACCTTAACTGAGTTTTCAGTTCCCTCAAGTCATGATAGATGGTCAACAACTTGGTTTTCTGTGCCTTTACGATCACGAATTTTGAGGTTGAACTCTTGCAGTAACAGCACCCAACGAATCAGGCGCAATTTAGACTACTTCTTTTCAATAAAATACTTGAGAGCTGCATGATCAGAGTATACAATTACCTTAGAGCCTATCAGGTATGATTTGAATTTGTCAAAAGCAAACACCACAACCAACATCTCTTTCTCAGTCACAGTGTAGTTCAGCTGGGCTCCACTCAGCGTTCTACTAGCATAGTAGATTGGATGCATTAACTTGTATTTCTACTATCCTAGCACTGACCCCAGTGCGTAGTCACTGGCATCACACATGCGTTCGAATGATTGCTCCTAGTTGGGGGCAACAATGATGGGTGCTGTGAACAACCTCTTTTTTAAATCCTCGAATGCTACCCTGCAATCATCATAAAACAGAAAGGGGTGATCTTTTTCTAATAACTTACAAAGAGGGTTGGCAATTTTTGAAAAGTCTCTTATGAATCTCCGGTAGAAACCGGCATGCCCGAGGAAGCTCCTGAATGCCTTGACTGCAGTTGGAGGTGGAAGCTTTGCTATCACGTTAACTTTAGCGCGATCCACCGTGATTCCTTTACTTGATACCTGGTGCCCCAAGACTATGCCCTCTTGTACCATAAAATGGCACTTCTCCCAATTAAGAACAAGCTTAGTCTCAATACACCATTTCAGCACACGAGTCAGATTTATAAGGCACTCGTTGAATGAGTTCCCCACCACTGAGAAATCATCCATGAATACATCCATTATGTCCTCTACCATGTTAGTGAATATGGCCATCGTGAACCTTTAGAATGTTGCGGGTGCATTACATAGGCCAAACGGCATCCTCCGAAAAGCACAAATGCCATATGGGAAAGTGAAGGAGGTCTTTTCTCTATCCTCTGGTGCAATGGAGATTTGATTATTCCCTGGGTACCCATCCAGAAAACATAAGTGTGACCTCCCTGCCAATCTGTCTAGCATCTGATGTATGAAGGGAAGTGGGAAGTGGTCTTTCCGGGTGGCTAGATTTAACTTTTTGTAGCCCATGCAAATTCTCCAGCCCGTGACGATTCTTGTAGAGATCAGCTCATTGTTATCGTTTTTGACCATCATCATGCCACCTTTCATAGGTACACATTGCATCGGGCTAACCTAGCTACTATCATATATTGGGAAAATGATTCCCGCATCCAACCACTCTTCATTTCTTTCTTCACCACTTCCTCCATGTTAGGGTTCATCCTTCTTTGGTGTTCCCTGGAAGTTTATGTCCCTCTTCCAGTAGAATTTTATGCATACAATAAGCAGGGCTCATCCTCTTAATGTCTGCCATGGTCCACCCAGTGGTAGCCTTACACTCTTTGAGTACCTGCAAAAGTTGTTGTGCCTGCACATCTAACAAACTAGATGAGATAATAATAGGTAATATGGAGTTAGGTCCAAGGAACTGATACCTGAGATGGGTGGGCAGTGGCTTCAATTCCAGCTTTGGTGGTTCTTCAATGGATGGCCTGGCTGGAGGAGTTTCTCTGTTTTCTAAGTGCGGGGGCTCAAATTCAAGAGTTCTATCCCAGAATCCTCTACCCTCTAAAGCCAATGCTCATTTCGCCAGTTTTTCCCCATTTACCTTATCTAAATTTACCAGACATGCCGAAAGAGGGTCCTTAATAGTCAGCATCTAACCATCAGCTTCTACGATTACATCCACGGCATAAATAAGAGAACAATTGGCAAATTCACTTGGTTGGGTCATAGATTTCTGCACATTGAATGTTATCTCTTCATCATTCAATCTCATCTTGAGCTCCCCAGTCTCACAATCAATGAGGACTCTCTAAGTGGCTAAGAACAACCTTCCTAAGATTATGGGAATCTCTTCATCGACCTTGCAATCTAGAAGCACAAAATCTGCAGGGAACACAAATTTCCCTACCCGAATCAACACATTATCCAAGATACCAGACGGTCTTTTCACGGTCATATCAGCCAGCTGCAACAACATAGAAGTCGGTCTACATCTTCCAATCACAAACCTCTTATAGATCGCCAATGGCATAAGACTTATGCTAGCCCCCAAATCACACAGTGCTTTGGCGAAAGAAAATTACCAATGGTACATCGAATTGTGAAACTCCCTGGATCAGACATCTTCTCAACAATTGGTCTCGTTACCGCCGCACTGCAGGTCTGAGTCAATGTTACTGTGGCCAAGTCTTGGAAATTAACTTTTGGGACTTCAAGTCCTTTATCATTTTTACATAACCAGACATCTCTTTCAAAGAATCTATCAATGGAATATTAACCTGGATTTGTTTCAGTATCTCCAAGAATTTCTTGTATTGTTTCGTTTTTTTTGTACTTGGCTAGCCTCTGTGGGAATGGTTCGGGGGGGGGGGG
>MU706480.1:11627-46961 GCA_026770625.1 Nicotiana glauca
CACCTCAACTACCAATTCCTGGGCTGTCTCAGCTTCTCTCTCATCCTCGATCTGTATGTTCTGTTCTTCCTGGGTAGGCTGTACTGTCACCTCGGTCAGTTTCGTTGACTCACCTAGCTGAATGGGCACTGACACAAGTGTCTCAGCCTGTTTTTTTTCTCGAGCACTCTCTTGCTCCAAGTTTAAGTCTCTGAAATTATGTAGACTCACTGCCATCAGCTGCTTTAGGCCTTGATCTTTTGGATTTATTTGATTGTCTGCAGATAATGTCCCATGAGGATGATTGTTTAAAGACATCAAAATTTGGCCTTTGCACTTCAATATTCTTGATAGCTGAATCATGTGCATCTACTCTTTCACTGATTTTTGCATTCGACCCAATAACCTGTTGCATCATTGCCTCAAGTCTAGCAAACCCATCTTCTTGTCTTCCACCATGCTGCTGTTGAGGAGGATGATACCCCTACTGCTGATTTTGATTATTATATCCCTGTGGCCTTTGATAAAGCACCATATTATTGGAAGGTCTCATATCTCCCATGTCTCCATTGTTGAACTGTGGCTGGACTGGCCTGTACGGCTGATTTTGTTGGCCCTAATTTTGACCACCCTGTCTCTGGCCTCCATAATTAGACATATAATTCATGTCCTCAAGGTAGTGATGATGATTATTTTCTTCATTCCACTGGTTACCAATTGGCTGAATAATGCAAGATGTGCATAAGCCCCTATTGGTAGTATCTGCAATGTGTACCTGCTGCTTCTACCCAGACTCTTCCACCTTTTTGGTGAGTATGCTTATTTGTGTCATTAACGTGGCCATATTTTCAGCAAGATTGTTGGACATATCTAAGGGCACTGAGTGAACTATTGGAGTGATAAGCGCATTCTTGATTGTCTACCCTGAATTCTATGCCGTATTGTCAAGTAGACTCTGGCCTTCTCTCCATGTTTTGCTAAAAAATGCTCCACCAGCTGAAGCATCAACATTACCCTTCACGCCATCTGACAAACCCATGTAAAACAACTGCCCCAATATCAGGTTAGAATACCGTGGTGAGGACATATGACCAGCATCCCTTTGAATCGTTCCCATGTTTCATGCAGTGTCTCTATTGGTCTTTGTTTGAAACTCAAAATTTCATTAATTTGTTGAGCAATCTTGTTGGGTGGATGAAACTTGTTCACAAATTACTTGACTAACTCCTCCCAACTTGTGATGAAGTTTATGGAGAGTGATTTTAACAAAGCCTGGGCAGCTCCTGTCAGTGAGAATGGAAACAACAACAACTTGATTGCTTCATGAGTTACGTTTGACTGCCTTTGAGTTTTGCTAATTGATAGGAAATTCTTCAAGTGCTGTTAAGGATCTTCGACTTGTGACCCCGAAAATAGTCCCTTGTTTAGCAACAAGTGCAACATGTTGTTCGTAATTTGAAATGATTCAGCCTGTATCTGCGGGACTATAATTTTTGTGGCCAAGTTCTCTGCAACGGGTTGTGCCCAGTCATATAGCGCAACCTCTGGCACAAGAGGTGCCACTGGCGCTACTGGCTCTACCGGTGTAGCTAGGTCCACTATGTGATCACTCATGTCTGGTTCGAATTGTTCAGTTGTTTGTTGTTAGTTTTTTCGGTTGGCCTGATTCAAGGCCTTGAAAACTTTCTTGGGATCTGATAGTGCTTCAAATAGTTGACTAGTTCTCGATGAGTTTCTAGGCATGCACCTGTACAACCAAGTCAACAAATTTTAAAATATCAATGTATAGATTGGGTATAGAGAAAACTGACTACACTAAGAATTTTTGTATTTCTTTCGATTGTAATTGATAACATCGTTAACTCCCCTGCAATAGCGCCAAAAGTTGATCACACCCAACTATGCCTTATAAAACAGACACGCGGACGTTGCAAATATAATCTAAGTATTTCGCCTAGAATCAAACCCACAAGGAATTAACCTATCAATTACTCTCATTAGACTTACAAAATTCTATGTAATCAACTTCCCAAACATTGTGAATAACTATTGAGGATGTTTCTACTAACTAAGATTGACTGTAAATAAGCAAATAAAGACTAACTATGATTAAGCTGTAAATAATTAAGAGAAGGATCTAAGGTTATGATTTTCCCTATTGATGGAATCCCTTCCGTTATGTTTCACATAGAATTGCCTAATCGTCTCTATCAATCATGAGCACTCTTATTACCGTAAATCTTTCCCGAGTAAACACAACAATTTACTAGATGCACTCTCCTGAGTTACGCTAGCTGGCTTTATTTATTACAGCTCACTTTAGATTCAACCCAAGGCTTCGTTATCCCTAATTCCAACTTTAAACCCTCGGTTATTGGTCCTTCATATGCTTTGGAAGTGGTGTTATTCAACAATTACCTAAATATGCATCCTCTCCCGAGTTATGCACACTAAATAGGCACAACTAATTAAGGATCGTATCAATTAACTACACCAAGAAAGTAGTTGAACAAATAGAGATTAAACTGGGCAAACTATATTAACATAACAAGAAGTTCATCCTTAAATAGGTTCCATCAAAAACCTAGACTAAGGAATTAGCTATTCATAACAAAACAAGATAAAACTACTAAATTGTTCATAATGTGTAATTGCAAGAATAAAGAGAAGATAGAAAAACTCTAATGTTTGGTTGCTCTTCTCACACTTGTTCTTGCCTCCAAAGTAGTCTAAAAACAAGCTTGCTGCTTTCTTGGGTGAGTTTCTTTAGTTATTAAGAGTTTGGAATAAGTTTTTCCCGATTTACACTTTGGTCCTAAAAGTTCTGGGCAACAGCACCGTTCACCGCACCGCATTATGACCGCGACGCGACCAAGGTGAGAGACAAACACTCTGCCTTGTGTTTTGGCTTGCCACTGTCCAGCCGCAGTCCACCGTGATTGCGGTGGATTCTAACCCAGTCCGTTTTTTGCTTCGTTCCGCTCGGGTGTTTCTTGATTGGACATTTTCTTCACATTATTGACTCCAAAATACTCCATAGTTCTTCATAACTTGGATTAGTCCTTGCGAAGCAAAAGAACACCAATTAGAGCATTTTGTTATCATTTTGCCTATAAAACAACAATAAAGTATGGTATAATTAAGGTGTAAATATCGTCTATATAGCCTTATATAACCTTGACGGAAACTTGATTAGCAACCTCGCCATAGACTCGACTTCGACAGACCCTCCTACTCATATAACAACACCTCGTCGCCGATTAGTTCTCGGACTAATTTCAGGTGTTCAAACAGTCATTCGCATCTGATTGTGCGGTTGGTTCGGCTGTTGATTTGTGTGAGAAAGAAGCTGGTTTTGTTCAAGTTTGCAAGGAAGTGCTTTCAAGGTGGTTTGGCTAGTTCATGGTTGCATTTTTGTGGTAAAAAGGTGGCTATTTCGAGGTTGTTTTGGTTGATCTTCGAGCTTGGATAATCGGTGTGCAGATGGATTTGTTTCAATGAAGAAGAAGGAGCTTATCTATGCTAAAGGTCTTCTCTTATTTTTGTGAAGAAGATCCATCTTAGGCCTTCAATCTTTTATTTTTTGGAAGGTTACGGCTGAAGGTCCCTTAGCTAGGTCTATGCGGCTGATTAATCATTGAAATCTAAAGGGGAAGCTGATGGGATCGTTGATAGGTCTAAGTTTAGGTCGGTTTTTTGGATGATTCACACTAGATCTCTTCAGGCATTCCTTTTGTTATATTTTCGACTGAATAAGATGAAGCCGGGGGAGGGGGGTTTTAGTTGAAAACAACGCTCAGTCCTTAGGCATTTTTTTTCTTGTAAAAAATGGTTGTTGCTAAAAGTGTATTCACGGCTGATTGTTTTCATAGAGTGTAGGGACCTAGGTTTTTGTAGGTTTTTTTTGGTTAAGGGGTATGGTCCTAGAAATTATGGGCTTGGGAATTATGGGCTAGATCTGAAAATTAGGCCTAAAAATGGGTCGTTTGAACCCAAATTTTATTCTTTCCCTGCGAACGAGACTAAAAATACGATATCATTTATTAATTAATCCTACTAAAGTAAAATAACTATTAAAATAATATTGACCATTAAAACAAAATTATTTTTGGTATTTTTCAAGATTAAAAATGACTACAAAACATTAATGAAACCATTTTTTTGGTAATTTTCATTTTCTTGTAATAAAATAAAGTAAAAGAGTCAAAATTAGTTGAAATAGCGATATTAAGCCTAAACTAAATATTTACATGCTAAAATCTATAAAATCTTGGGGAGAGTAAAAAATCACATGTGTATAACCCCGAACGGGCAGACTCCGGTCTCGGAAGACCTACATAAGGTAGCAATAGCATCTGTAAGACCTCAAGCAAGGCATGAACCATACTTGTACCAAGTATCCAAAAACTGTAAGGCCTCAACCAAGGCATGAACCATACTTGTACCAAGTATCCAAAATCTATAAGACCTCGAAGGCATTAAAATCTCGTAAGACCTACATAAGGAAGCAATAGTATCTATAAGACCTCAAGCAAGGCATGAACCATACTTTTACCAAGCATCCAAAATCTATAAAACCTCAAAGGTATGAAATTTTGGTAAGACCTTACTAAAGGCATAAACTCAATCTCAAATATAAGGCTATATATCAAACTTGTAAAACCCCTAAAGGGCATACCCTCGATATAGACGTCGAAACTACATCACTCGGGATAAAAAATGGCTCCGGATAAGCACAAATGACTATAGTTATAAGGCTGTACCAGCCAAACTAACGCGACTCGGGGACGCCCGACCGTCGCTATAAAATCACATGCCTTCAATTACTTTGAATATACTTCGAAAAGAACTGGTTAAACAGGCTACCCTTATCATAGGCAAAAAAGCTTCGACCATATCAGATCTAAATTACAGGTCGAGCTACTCAGCTACCGAGCCAAACCTCCCGAGGTGCTGGATCATTACCACTTACCGACTCATGATCGAGGTTTTTATCAAACTGTCGAAGAATCAGGCAAACACAATCTAAAAATCCTTAACGAGGGAAAAATAAAGTCTATATAAAAGGTCGCATCGACCCAAGGTGCAAGAGCCATTGTCGCCAACCCACCTAAAAGGTCACTTTGACCCAAGGCGTAAGGGCCATTGTCGCCAACCCACACAAATACAAAAAACTTGAGGGCCGAATGTGCCCGAGTCAAAACCCGATTCAGATACTGAACCTAAAATAGTTAACTAAATATGCCTAAGAGTAAGAACAAGAGCAAGGCGTAAGAGCCATTGTCAACAACCTACATAAATGGTCGCTTCCACCTAAGACGTAAGAGCCAATGTCGCCAACCTAAAGAGACCCAGGGTTGTACCCCGAATCTAAGGATTCCTACAGACTCAAAGGCTAATTGATCTGGCTAAAATCTAGGCAAAAAAGGCCAGAAGATATAGAATCACGGGGTTTCCCCCTCATACACACATGCAATAAAATACTAGCTCCATTTACAACATACTGTCAAAGTACTATATATAAAGAGAGAAACGAGCAGAATTCTAATCTACCATCAAGCGTAAATCTTCGATGGCTCCACCAAAGGTTGCACCTCAACAACTAGGGGTCCTTCAGCGGCCCTTTTTAGACAACATCTTCCCCACTGGGGGATCCGCCTTCATTTTTATCACCGCCTGAGACACTGCCTGGCACACCTCCAAAAGCCTACCTTCGAGATCCCAATCGAGCACATTCCACAGCTCGAGTTGATTTCGGATCGGGCTTCTCAGATGCCCTGTCAGTGCGAGTGCTTGTCGCAATAGCATCCTCTCGATGCAAAGATATAAGCGCCTCAACTTCAGTTTTGATCCTAGATAGTGCAGCTATCGGCTCAAAATAGAGACCTCTGTACTTGTCACTATCCTCCCTCTTGTCACTAAGCTGGCACCCGACTAAGGTCACCTTCTCCTGTAGATCATCCCTCTCAGAAGTTATCTCGCTCACATACTGTTTAAGTTTGGAGACGTCGGAATCTGTGGTACTGATCTCCTCCCTCAGCAAAGAACCTTACTTCTCAAATTGCACGAATCAGATCCAAGATGTTAAAACACTGGGATCTAGCAAAACATTCAGATAATAGTAAACGGGGACTAGGTAACCTGTTCAGTAAGGTGAGCCTTCTCGCGCTTGTGATAGGTCACCTCATCCTGATATCGAGTGAATGTCTCACTAAAAAGCACATTGTCCTAAAACCACGAAAAAAGACAAGTCAGAAAGACAAAGGTCAGAGTAGCCAAGCCTAGAGCGACAGACAAGATTCACACAAATCACATGATCACAGAGCCTGCTCATCTCACCAAAGATGAGTAAAGCATCGAGCTCAAGGAATCTTTAAGGAATGGTTGGAAGCTTCTCAAGTGCATATCCTCCTTTGATAGGTATCCCCACATCAGAAGACTATTCAAGCAGGGTATCTCACACTCCCTTTGGAGGTAAGGTCGTTCCATGAAGGGAATCAATCACGTCCACGGCACTAGCAGGGTCAATCAAGACCATCCCTTGACCATTCAGGGCCCTAGAACCAGGTCCCTCAAAACCAACTACTAAAGGCTCCCCAGCCCGAGGGGAAACCTAGCCACCGACCAGCTCAGGGTCAGCACCCAATACTCCCTCAATTGTCTCTCCATTATGAAGTTGGACTGTAGCGATATCAGACTCCAGCTCGAAAGTCACCATCTCTATGGACCAAGGATCGGCTAGGTTTATCCCTCTCTCAGGCGCTGTCGAGAAGCTATTTTCCCCCTCACCTTCAACTCGAAGGTTTTCCGCTATTTCCGGAGTTAAGGCCACCATGTCAGCCTTAGTTTCTTCCACCTTAATCTTCTTGGATTCCAAAGTTCCATCCGATGAATCCCTTTGCCTTTTTATCCCGTCATCGGATACCACAACACCCTCCTCACCAAACATTGCTCCCTTCATTAAAGGGGCTTCCTATTACCTACACAAATGTAAGAGGTAAGCAAAGGGAATGAGAACGCTGCTAACAACGATTTTAGATCGAAAATTGCGACTACAGCAGGGGTAGAGGCTTACCATGATCCTTAGCTTCCTATCGAGCTTTGGATAGATCACGCCACACTCACTCAACATACAGAAAAATCAGGTTCAAATGATTGACCCAACCCGGGAGGTTCGAAACCACACCAGGTAAACCGCTGCGGTTGTACTAGCAAGAAAAATTAAGTGCCTGGAAGAACGTAGTCAAGGAAAAGTGAGGGAATGCTAGATAGTGTCTACTTACGTTCCATATTCCACCTCTTGGGGAACTACATTCATTCCGTAGGATATGGTCAGAAGTCCTTACTCGGATAAATCGACTCATCCATCCCCCATTCTCGAGCTCCTTGGTACAAGCAAAAAGTTCCCTCGGGGCTCAACAATAGAGCTTGATTAGACCCCTGCGGAAGAGAAGGGGGTTGTACATCCTGATTAGATGATTGAGGGTGAAGGGCATCTCCTCAATCATGTTCATATAGTACCTGATAATATTAATAACACTCTATAAGGAAGGATGAATTTGGCCAAGTGTCACTTGATACCGTTGGCAAAAGTCGAGAATCATAGGATCAATCGAGGGCGAAGATGGACCTACTGGCCCTAGGGTGAGTGGGTAAGTATACACACTGAGAAAATCAGCTTTGTGTGTCATGATATCTTCCTCCCAAGCAGGGATCTCCACAAGCACATAGTTCTCCCAGAGACAATCAACTCTCACTCTTCCGACGTCTATTGTCGAGCTAATATATTGAGTCACAGGATCACGATGCCTTGGCATGGAAGAAGGCCTCTCGACCTTGATATCGCAATCCATCACAAAGAATCCTGGGATACATTCCTCAGCACGAGGAGGTATTGTGGCTTCACCTTGAGGTAAAAGCGAAGTGGATGAGGCCACATTCTCTTGAGTCACAGAGGCCGAAGTTTTTGCCATTCCTAAGAATTCATGGAAGAAAAGGGAGAGTTGTGTTCCTAAGAAAGAACGAAGTAAAGATAGAATGAAACTTTTCTAGGGTTTGGAAATACAGTGAGTTGTAGAAAATGAGAAGGGGAGTATATATAAAAGCCCTGCGTGCGCGTTTAAGGAGGCCAAGAGACAGCTAACTGCCATAGTCAATGCGAAGACCTTCAGGGGCTGTGTGTGCATTGTATTTTGGTACCTTGTGACTACTGTCATTACAAAAGTATCGGAGGGGGCAAAACATCAAGTTCATTTCTTATCACTTTCACTCTAAGAAATGCAGAGACTATCTGTGCACAATAAAATCGAGGAGTCCAATTTCCCGATCATTATGATGCCTCACGAACATACTTCTCAAGGCTTGAGACTGAAGTCGAGGTTCACCTTCGAGGGCTATTGATGCTCGATCTCGGGGCAGTGTAGACCAATGGCTATATTGGAGAAGAGGGGAATTTCCAAGGCACACAGCTTGTACTGATAGAGCCTAGTAGACTACATTGAACCTGAATGAAGGTGTCATCTAGTCGTCCCATCTCTATATCTTTGTAATTAATGCGTTTTGTACTATGTTGGGATTCCCCTCCTATATAAAGGGGATCCTTGTCACTTTGTAAAGGTCTGTTTCTTCAGTTGCTCTATACGAAATATACAAGAATATTTGCTCTGCCCTCTAACACTTTCTCTTGATATTATTGATTTCATTTACCATCTTCATCATTGTTCATCATTTATTGCTTATCATTGGCTATAAAGAGACTTCGTTTATTTTATTATAACTGTTAGTCATACTTCGACCACCCTCGATAACTTGCAGCCGAGCTCTAGAATCGACCTTGAGTTCCCCGAATCGACAAGCTCGAGGCCCCGCATATTAACATATCGGTTTGATTATCACCTTATCCTTAACTCTTATTTCATTTCTAAGTCTCATAAATACAACATTATCTGCTTAACAACTAGTATAAAAATAGATCACGTATAGGTGTAGACACATACAACGTCAACTGCTTAATAACCTTGCATAGCTAGTGTCACTGTCTTGGCATGACAATCGAGAATAGCATGATAGGGTGACAACTAGTCCATGTCTAAAATAATATCAAAATCTACCATACTGAGCAACAATAGATCGACTTTGTTCTCAAAACCACCAAGAATATCTAAGCACAACCGATACACACAGTCAACAACAATAGAGTCTTCCACAGGTGCGGACACATAGACAGGAGAACTCAATGAATCACGGGATACACCCAAATATGGAGCAATGTAAGATGACACATAGGAATAAGTGGAGCCTGGATCAAATAAAATTGATGCATCTCTATGAAAAACCAAAAAAATACCCGTGATGACTGATACCAGAAAAATAGCTGGAAGAGAATAATATCTAGCCTGGCCTCCCCCTTTAGGGCAACCTCTACCTGCCCGACCTCCACCTCTAGCTGGTTGTGCAGCTAAGTGGCAGCTGGTGTGTTAACTATGTCTTGAGGACCTGGTGGAACACGCAGAGCCTAAATATTCTGTGGAGGTGTACCCCTCCTAAGTCTGGGGAAATCCCTTGCAATATGACGAGTGTCACCACACTTAAAATACACTCTCGGAGGATTGGCTTCTATGAATGTCTCGAGCATGATCGGCTAGACTGACCACTGAAAGCACCCTATTTAGGAGGTGTACTAGGTATGACAGTGCATAATGGATAACCTGGGGCCTAGGAGCGGCTGAAATACTGCTAAAAGTTTAAAGTGATGAATAAATAGAGCGGCTCACATAGCCCCTACCATGACGGGTTGCAACTAGGGCTTATGCACCACTGTATATTCTAGATCTCCAGGTCTCTTGGCCTCTCTCTCCTCTCTCTCTCTCAGGACCACATACCCTCAAATCTCATAGCGATATCCACTACTTGTTGGTATGTGATGTCCATATTGCACTCTCGGGCCGTGCTGAATCTGATACCAGGGTTCATCCCCTTTAATAAATTGACGAACTCGTTGTCTAACAATAGTAACGAAGGCTGGTGAATGCCTAGAAAACTAACTAAACCGAACAGCATACTTTGACACAGTCATAGAAGCCTAGGTTAACTACTCAAACTTTGCGCGCCATGCATTCCTACGACTCTGGGTAACAAACTCCCCAAAGAACAAATTTGAGAACGGATCCTAGGTGAGTGCAACTGCCTCGACCGAGCTACCCAACTCATATACTCGTCACCAATGATAAGCTACTCTCTTAAGCTGGAATGTAGTGAAAGCAACCTTACTAGACTAAACAATACCCATAGTGCGGGGGATACGATGGCACTCCTCAAGAAAACCTTGGGCATCCTCTAAAGCTGAACCGTTGAAAGTAGGAGGGTGGTATTTATTATACCTATCGAGCCCAAACTGCTCCCACCTTAGACGATGATGCCTTAACCTCAGGATGGACTAGGGCGACCGACTGTATTGGTATGACCTCTGGGAAATGGTCAACATAGAGCCGCTACTTTGGGGTACGGGCGGGCGGCGGGAGTCTGTTCTCATCCCCCAGCCTATGATGTGGTAGGAGCAAGTGGGATCAACCCTGCCTGAGACAGAATGCCAAACATGCTCAAAAACTAGGCGAGGGTCTTTTGAAGTGTTGGGGCAGTAACAAGAGGCTCAGATGCCTGCTCCCAAACTTCAGCTACTGGTAGCTCCTCTGTAGCAGCTCGTGCAGGTGCTATGGCTGCACCACATGGATGTCTTTACCCCTTCCCCGGCCACTCGAGGTCCTAGCAGGGGGCACGGGTGTCTGGTCATCCGATCCAGCTATATATATCCTCGTCATCTGTGAGAGAATAGAGAGATATAAATATAGAATCCCGAAGTCAGCAAAATCGCACAGTGAGGAATCAAAGAAGTGAAGCTTTTCCTAACAGTTCCATACCCCTCCGAAAAAAAAGTATCGATTTCTCCATACCGATCCGCGAGACTCTACTAAACCTGTTTGTGACTCGTAAAATCTATGAATCTAAAGCTTTGATACCTACTAGTCACTATCCCGATTTCCCTCGGTAGGATGTCGTGATGACACCTACTCTATAAGACTAGGTAATCCTAAAAAACATGTATAAGTGAGTGAAAATAATAATTTAAAATCTCAAAATTCAACCACATATATTAAAAAGGGAAATCTCTACAGCTCAAAGTGTATACAATAGCCCAAAACCCTGGGTAATATAAGTCACAAGCTCTATGACAGTACCAAAAATATTCCTATACAACTATGTCTAGTAAAGAAGGAATAATATAAAAAGGGATAGAAGGGAACTGCGAAGCCTACAGATGTTAGCAGGTTTATCTTGAAGTCTCCAAATGCAAACTCGGTTCACTAGTGTAAGGACTGATAAGAAATACCTGGATCAACACAAAAAGATATGCAGAAACATAGTATGAGTACACCATAATGGTACCTAGTAAGTGCCAAGCCTAGCCTCAAAAGGGTAGTGATGAGGTGAGGTCAAGGTCCTACTGGAATAATAACAAGAAACAGGGCGAAAGATACAATAATGCGATGGTAATAACGATGGAAATAAAATAAATAAAGAATTTACCAAAATTAACTGCACAGAATAACGACGATAATACAATGCGAAAGGAGAGAAGATTGATGTGTTAAGGAAACAAACAACCAAGACAAGTACAACAAATAGGGAAAGATCAACAAGGGCCACTACCGAGGTAACACCTTGTCGTCCCAAATTACAAAAGTAACTCACAGTATTTCCTTATATAACCGCGGAAGTATTTACATTAAGTTCCGAAAATTATTTTTTCTCAAATAGCATCCCGCATTTTAGCCCACCTTATCATACCTTATGGATTCTATAGTTCCCCTACTAGCCATACGTATCACGCCCACCTTATCTCATTGCATGCGTTTCAACTCCCAAACCTTATACCACCGCATGCATATCAATATCACAACGTATAACAAACTACACCTCGAGTTCCCAATACCACAACATGCTAGAGAAACCAAATAGTAACAAAATTTCACAATAAGGAGCACTCGGATCGACCACAATGTACGCAAAGTCTCAACAATAACAACCGGAGGAATAACTCAATATAATAATATTTTACAGATTAACACTTTTCCTCAATAGGAATCACAAACTTTGTAACTCAATACCAGTTTCAACAACAAGATATTCCAAGAATAACAATTTTAAGTAAAGAATTCAACAGTTAAATAATGAATACGCAATAAGGGAAACAACACTTTAACTAAACATGTAGAGAAATTAGCAAGTAAGATATAAAACAAGTAGATATATGAAATTACACTATAAATAATGACTATAACATGTTAAGGCAAGTAAATTAAGGCATGGAAAGGATCTACATAGATAAAACTAGAAATTTGCACATTTAGCCTGTGTACACACTCTTCACCTTGTGTACACGGCTTTTACATATCACAATTATCACAAACAACACCAACCCTAAGGGGTATTTCCCCTACACAAGGTTAGACAAGTCACTTACCTCAAATCATGCTAAATCAATCCACTAGTAGGACTTTCCCTTGATTTTCCACCTCCGAACGGCTCGAATATATCCAAAACAACTTTATACTATAGGAAACTAATTGCAATAATAAAATTAAGATCTTTGCAAAGAATTAAAAAATCAACCCAAAAGTCAAACGCGGGCCGGCATCTCAGTACCCAGCCAAATTTATAAAATCCGATCACCCATTCGATAACGATCCAGCCATACAAGAATTACACAATTCCAACCTCAATTTTCCTTTAAAAACTCAAACATTTAGTCTATAAAATTCCACCATTTCCCCCAATTTTCAACTTCAAAACCCTAATTAGATGATGGAATTTTCAAGAGATTCATGTAAATTAACCAAAATCGAGTTGGGAATTCTTAGTCCAATGATATCTCCAAACGTCTCCCGAAATTTTGCCTCATACCGATCTCTCTAAGTCCAAATTATGAAATATGAAATAAACCCTCGACTTTGAAACTTAAATCTGATGCCCAGTGATTTACACATCGTGATCGCGGAATTTTCTTCGCGATCGCGAAGAACAAAATCTTCATTAGTTCAAAACCTTCTACGTGAACGCAGAGAACTGGTCTTGTACAAGGTGAGTAATATTCCAAAGCTTCGCGATCATGTGCACATATTCACGATCGCGTAGAGCAACACATCATACTTCCCAAGCCTCCTCTCTCTTCATTGCGAACGCGACACCACTCATGCGTTCGTGATTTAGTACCCCTCCGAGCTTCGCGTTCGCATAAACCATATCACGATCGCATAGAACAAATTCATTCTTTCCAATATCTGAGTTTCGTGATCGTGGCCCCTCTTTCAGGATCACATAAGAGGAAACTAGACGTACAAAACTAGAAATCTCTCAAAGCCAATAATGAAGCCGAACTTGATCCGAATAACCCTCGAGGTCCCCGTTACCTCAACCAAACATGCAATCAAGTCCTAAAATATCACAAAAACATGATCAAAGTGTCAAATCACATCAAAAAATACTAGAAACACGAATCGAGCATCGCTCAAGCCTAAGAAACTTATAAATTTCTGAATTTCGAAACAAATGCCGCTTCATACCAAAACAAATCTAATTCACTTAGAATTTCACACACAATTAATAATTGATGTTATGGACCTATTCCAACTTTAAAAATTGGGATCTGACTCGTATCTAATAAATTCAATTTCCAGTTAAACTTTTCAAAATCTTCCATTTTCCAACTTTTGCAAATTCATGCCGAAACGACCTACGAACCTCCAAATCAATATCCGGACACTCTCCTAAGCCAAAATCACCATACAGAGCTATTTGAACCATCAAAACTCTATTTCAGATTCATCTTCATACAAGTCAAATTATTGTCTTCTTTTACAATCAAAACCTACAACTTAGATATTATGTGTCGCATTTTACTCTGAAACTCACTCGAAACCAAAACCAAACACCCCAACAAGTTATATAACCATGATATAGCATAGAGGAAACAGTAAATAGGGGATCAGGGCTAAAATACTCAAAACGATCGGCTGGATCGTTACTGGAATGTTGACATAGTTGGGATGCATCCTGAAGATTTATATGTATTCTTTTGGCACTCATATAGGCTCGTAACACATTTTAGGTCATTCGTATGTTACTGAGTTATTTTATTATATTATTACCTCAAGATTTCTTGTGACCATATTAAGGCAATTGAGTGACTATTTGATCAATATGTTATTTTTTGAAATTACAAGTTGTTATAGGATCATCTAGGGCCTCCAGGACCCATTTGTTTGTTTTTGAAGGAATGGAGTCACCTAAATATTTATTACGTGTTTATTGAATTTGAGCAAATGTACAATTAATAAGGTTTATGCACTCACCAGGCGAGGTTTATGTTGTTGTGCACCGGCCATGACTTATGGGTTATGGATCGTTAAAAATTTTTTTTCTAGGTTGCAATAGAAGTGTTTCAAACTCCCTCTAAACTCGACTCTTAATATTCCCACAAGTCGCAGTTAGCTATACCGATTTAGTGACATATTCAAAATGTGATATAATAAACAAGCGTAAAAACAAGAAATCTAAATGTTAAAAAATATTTTGAATTAAAAATCTAAAATAACATTTAAAAGAACTCTGATAGATTGAAAACATATTAAGGCCTCATTTTAAATTATATAATTTTCTAAATCAACTGATACACAATTTATGTGTGATCATGTAACGATCTGGCCAGTCATTGTATGTATTGTAGCCCTGATTCCCTATTTATTTCTTTTCTTATATTCATTTGTGGTTATGTAACTTGCCGGGGTGTTAGGGACTTGTTTCAGAGTTAATTGGGATACTTAGTCTCAATGTTGGAGGCTTATGTTGAAAGAGTTCACTGGAGTTTGACTTTTATGCAGACAACTTCAGAATGGAGTTTTGATAGTTATGAATGGTGATTTTGACCTTAGTCGTATGTTTGAATGTTGACTTGGAGGCCCGTAGGTGGATTTGATGCTTTTTGGCGAAAGTGAGAAACTTTAAGTATTAGAAGGTTGAGAGGTCTGGCCAAGAGTTGACTTTGTTGATATAAGGTTTTGATTTTGATTCTGTAGGTTGGAATAGGTCTGTTTTGTCATTTGGGGCTATTGTGCAAAATTTGAGATCATTTGGAGTTGGTTTGGTATCATTAAACATTAGTTTTAGAAGTTTGAAGTTCATTAGTTTTATTAGGCTTGAATTGGAGTGAGATTCATGATTTTAATGTTTTTAATGAGATTTGATGCTTCAAGTAAGTTTGTATTCTATTTTAGGACTTGTTGGTATGTTTGGATGGAATCCCGGGGGCCTCGGGGGTATTTCGGATAGTTAACAGATCATTTTAGACTTGGTTTTATTGCTAAAGCTTTATGGTTTCTGGTGTGATTGCATCTGCGGTGGGCTTGACTTCATATGTGGAGCCGCATGTACGGCTGAAGGATCGCAGAAGCGAAGATGGAAGATTTAGGGGATGACCACAAATGCGGACCATGTACCATAGGTATAGAGCCGCAAGTGCGGCAGATGTGCACATGTGAGAAATATGAGCTAAGCAAGGAGTATGCAGAAGCAGACAAAGGTGCACAAATGCACATTTGCAGGTGCGCGTTTTAGTCCGTAAAAGTGGAAGGTCGAATTGTTTCATTATTTTATCATTTTGGGAGTTATGGAGTTTGGCTAAGGGTGATTTTAGGAGTGCATTTCAAAATAATTATAGAGGTAAGTGAAGTTTATTAAATTTTGATGATCGATATTAATTACCCATTGATTATTACACCTAATTTATATGTATTTGAGGTGAAATTTGGAGGGTCTTAGGCTATGTTTTTGGAGAGTGGGTTGATGATATGGGGGTCGATTTATGGTTGGAATTAGAGGATTGTGCAATGGTTGCACTCGTAATTGAATGAGTGTCCAAAATTATAAATTTTATTGGGTTCCGAGATGCGGGCTTAGATTGAGTTTTTGGTTTGACGTTTTGACTTGGCTCAAAGATCTTAGCTTTATCTTTTGGAATCACTTCATATGGACGTTTTTTATGGTATTAACTTATTTTGACTAGATTAGGATCGTCCGGAGGTTGATTTGCAAGGAAATGGCTTCATAGAGTACTGGTTTGGCTTGTCTAAGATAAGTATCTTACCTAAACTTTGTTGAGGCACTAGTTGTCTAGGTTACTTATGATAGCTACGTGCTATGAGAGCGGACATGAGTGAGGTTAGAACCCATGTGCGAACATCGGGGTTATCCATGCTTGGGGTAGTGCTTAGACCATAATATATGTTGTATTGATTGTTAAGTTGTATGTTGTGATGCTTCTCATATATGTAACCTTGTTGTGAACAATTTGATCCATGTTTGAGGTTACATAGAGGCTAAATCCCTGAATGAACTCGATAATTGCTATTTCTGTGATGAAATTGCTGATTTGTGCTATAATAGAACACTTTACATATGTCTACACTTTAGCATGTCATTTATACAAATCTAGGAGCATGAAATCTATTATTCATTCATCATATATATGTATTCTTGTATATTTGCTTCTGTGTGATATGATTTGGACTGGATGCCTGTGAAAATGCCGGGCAGATCATGTTGTTGTACATGTGACCATGCCGGGAGGATTGAACTATTATGGCTGTGACCACGCCGGACGAATTATAATATTGAGCCTGTGACCATGCCGGGCTGATAGCACGTTGAATTGGTCTTACATGAGTGTGGATATGGATCCATCCCCTAGGGTTACTGTCTCATATTTCTCTTTTGATGGTGTACACGCAGATTTCAGAAAACAGGTCAGTAGTTTGATAGCCTTCCTACACAAGCATCTGTTCTCCTGAGATCCAGGAGATTTGAAAATTTTAAGGAAAATCTCGCCAGAATTTGTTTTAGGATTCTACATTTTATTTTTACTTGAAATTTTCGTGGTTAATTACCCGAATTAATAGCATATCATCTTTTTATGTTGTAACATTTACTGAGCAGAGTACATTAGTAACTATGCACGTACGTAAATGGTTCTATTTGTGCTTTATAGTTGATCACGTTATTATTTTGTATTTGTTGAATTTATGAAACTGTACATGTTATAGCAGGTATCCTTTATAATTTTTGCTTCATCTATCTTGCCGAGGTTAGTTATGATACTTGCTAAGTACTTGTATCAGTTTTACCCATGCTACAATCTATACTTAATTATGCAGATCCAGGTGTCATGACCAGTCATGAGTAGCGAGGTTGCTGAGCATCGGGAGACAAGGTAGAGCTGCATTCTCATCCGCAGTCTTGGCATTTTTTTTCTTATGTATTGTTGTCTTAATTTTGGACAGTATCGTATTTTGTCGTTTCAGTCATTTATTTCCTTATTAGGGCTTATGAATCTGTATTTATCAGCTCTAGGGGATTTATCATGTATTAGCTCTATTTTTGTTATATTGAGGTTTCAGACTTATGTTATTTCTGTAAATTCTACTATTTTGGTTCTTTATTGTTATGTTCGGCTTGCCTAGAAGGTATCTTAGGTATCATCACGACGAGTTGGGATTTTAAATTGTGACAGATCATGACCTTATTTAAATGCTCATATAGCATGAGTGATGCAAATTAACTATAGACAATATTCTCCATTTTTTACGTGATACATCTTCTTATTAAACAACACAAAACTTTAATAATTTTATAATAGGTCATGATGGCACCCAACAATGTTGCTAGGCAAGACAACACGTGAACCTTCACTTAGTTATCCATTTTTGTTTTGAAAAAAAAAATCTGGAATTTCATAAAATTATTACAAATAAAACTAGCACCCAAAGAAATATGTGCTTTTCTTTACCAAATTTTTGAGTTTAAATAAATCATAATTTGAATGACGATTAGAATAATAATAATAATAAATACAACTATGAACATCCACTAGGAACTCCCAAAATCCAGTGTCACAAATGCATGAGCATCCACTAGATCAATACAACACTACTACAATGTCTGTCTGGGATATAAAATAGACAGGATAAAATAAATGAATATGATGGAGACTTCGCGTGCTCTGGATCATACATGGAGTATAGCTCATCACAAAGTCCCCTCAGTAATTGCGCCTATGTACTAAAATGATCACCAAGTGTACATGTCTTATTACCTACACAATTAGAGCAGAAGTGTAGCATGAGTACATAATCAATTGTGATGACCCAAAAGGTCATCACTTATTTTAAAATAAATTCTACGTTCCAGGTCTTAAAAACCTCTCTTAGCATCACTTTGATTTGCATGCACAGTCCGAGCACGTAGCGTAAAAGTCTAAATGGGAAAACCTGTGAAGAATGATAAGTTTTGACTATAAAATGAATTAATTTGACTTTGATCAATATTTTAGGTAAATGGAACCTGACCCAGACCCGTGATTTGACGGTCCCGGAGGATCCGTAGAAAAATATGGGACTTGGGCATATGTCCGGAATCGAATTCCAAGGTACCAAGCCCGAGAAATGAATTTTTGAAAGAAATTGTTTATACGGTTTGGAAATGAATTTTGATTAGAACATATTGGTATCGGGCCCGTATATTGGTTTCGTCACCCGGTACAGGTCTTATATATGGTTTAAGATAATTCTGTGAAGTTTGGCAAGAAACGAAATCCATTTGACATGATTCGGACCTTAAATACAAATTTGATGTTTAAAGAAGTTTTGAGAAATTTCATTGATCTTGAGGTTTAATTCGATGTTCATATTGTTATATTGGTGATTTGAGTACATTAATAAGCCCGTAGGATATTTTTGAGGTTGTGTGTATATTTGGTTTGGAGCCCCGAGGACTCGGGTGAGTTTTGAATAGGCCACGAGGTGAAATTTTAGACTTAAGGAATTACAGCCATGTAGGCTTCGCATTTCCCAAACCCCCTAGGCAATTTCTAGGTTCACATTTCCCAAACTCCCTTCGCAATTCCCAGGCTTTGCATTTCCCAAACTTTTTCGCAATTCCCACGCTTGCATTTCCCAAACTCCCTTTGCAATTCCCAGGCTTCGCATTTCCAAAACCCCCTTTGCAATTCCCAAGCCAGCAGAGGTTGGTTTGCAATTGCGAACCCCTGTTCGCAATTCCCATATCAGAGACCTGCAACTTTTATACTTAGATGATTTTAAGTCCCATTTTTTATATTCTCTCAAACACAAACACACTTAGGCGATTTTTCAAGGATTTCTTCTTCTCCAAATCAATTGTAAGTCATTTTTAGCTACTTTTCTTCAATCATTAACATCTTTTAACATGATTTCAACTTAAAATCAAAGACTTTCATGAGGGAAATTGGGTATTTTGGGTAGAACCAAGGTTTTTCAAAAGATGTGGATTTGGACCTCGATTTGAGGTCCGATTTCAAAACAAATTACATGTTTGGGTTCGTGGGGGAATGGGTAATCACGTTTTGGTTCAAACCTCAGGTTTTGACCATGGGCTCGGGGGTGATTTTTGACTATTTTGGGTAAAACTTTAGAAAACTCATTTTCATGCATTGGGGTTGATTCATTTAGCGTTTATTGATGTAATCAAGTAACTTGTGGATAGATTCGAGCGAATTGATGGTGGAATCAAGGGGGAAAGCTATAGTTGAATCGTGAATTGTGTTCGTGGCATCGAGGTAAGTGTTTGATATAATCTTAGCTTTAGGGATTAGGAGTTGTATCCTATTTTCTATTTGTTTCTTGTTTAGTACGACGTATAGGTATGGTGACGAGTATCTATATGTTGGTGTCTAGCATGCCCGTGAGTCTTATATTGTGATTATCATGACTTCGTTGTATCTTTCATGCCGCGGTGATGGTTTCTAATTGTTATATAAATTTTGTGGAAAGAATTGTGACCTATGAACATTGAGGAGCCTTGGCTCAAGTTGAATAACGAATTGCGAAAGCATAAGTGACAATTGAACTTTTAGATCATTGGCTCGAATTGTGAAATGAGTTTTGAAGGTATAACTGATAATTGAACCTCTAGAGCGCACATTGGTTCGAATTGTGAAGTGAAATTGAGAAAGAGAAGAGCTCATTATGTTGTCACCCTTTCCGGGCTATGTGGATGTTATTGATGTTGTTGCTTTGCCGGAATTTAATTGTTGACTTGTTGTTCCCTTGCTGGGATTCTTATTGTAAATTCCCTTTATTTCCTTGCCCTATTGTTTGTGATTGTTGTTTGGGGTGAGGAAGAGAGTTAAAACACGAAGGGTGATGCCGTCTGCACGATGTGCCATTTAGTGCCTATTATATTGATTTCATGGTGAGGAAGGAGTGTAAAGCACGAAGGATGATGCTTTGATGCAAGATGTACCATTCCATGCCAATTATAATGATTCTTATGGTAAGGACGAGAGTAAAAGCATGAAGGATGATGTCGTGCACTTGTCTTTGATTTTCCTTGATTCTTGCTGATAATTAAGTTATGTTGTCCTTTACGTTTATTTACTAATTTTCTATTGTTACTTGATTTTATTTCGAGGTTATCGATTCCCTTACCCTATTTGGCTTGTGATTGTTGTTTGGGTGAGCAAGAGTGTAAAGCACGAAGGGTGATGCCGCGTATTATTTTGGTGAGAGAGAGTAAAAACACGAAGGGTGATGCTGTGCACTTGTCTTTGATTTCCTAATATTTATTGATAATCGAGTTACGGTTTCTCTACACTAAATTGTTGGTTTTGTGTTGATACTTGTTGTACCCCGCAACATGATTTCCCCTTCCTACATTCAATTGAACTGTGGTGATCGTCATATTTAATTGTTGCTCTTCTGTTACTATTCGATAATTCCCCGCAACATGTTTTTCCCCACCCATACTTTGCTGTATATGACTATTTCTTTAGGTACTTCTTTTTCGCTGTACATAGTTAACTTGCACAAGTTTATTTGGTAGTCTGGTCCTAGCCTCGTCACTACTTCGTCGAGGTTAGGCTAGGCACTTACCTGCACATGGGGTCGGTTGTGCTGATACTACACTTTGCACTTTTTTGTGCAGATCATAGTGTTGTAGACTTCGAACCATAGTAGGATTGCTGATTCTTGTTCATTAGGTGACCCGAGGTAGTGCTGCAGGCATCCGCAGGCCTTGGCGTCTCCTTCTATCGACTATTCCTATTTCTTTCATGCATTTCCAGAGATAGTGTTGTATTTATTTCTTTCGGACCATTATTTGTGGTATTCGTAGACCGTCTGTAAAACTGTGACACCAGTTCTGGGTAGTCGAGACTCAAACAGTTGTATAGGATTCATGTTCAGCTAGCTTAAAGCTTTTTTTTCTTCCGCTTATGTTATATTCTGCTGTTTAAATGTTATTACTTCGTAGTTGTTACTGGATATAAAATGGGTAAAAAGGTAAACTGTGCAATTAATTGGCTTGCCTAGCTCGTATTAGTAGGGGCCACCACGACTTCTGAGGGTGGGGAATCCGGATCAGAGCTCTAGGTTACATGGATCTCAAAGTTCACATACAAGCTTAGTAGAGTCTGAGGGATCGGTGCGGAGACGTCTGTATTTATCCCAAGAGGATACAGAGCTAGGAAAAAACTTTACATTCATTCTTTCCTGTCATGTGATTTTGCTCTCTCAGTGCTAAATTGAAACACCTACTCTTGTCCTTTCGCGAATGGAGAGGTCACGTACTGCTTCTTCAGCCGAACAACAGCACAGACCGGTGATACATCAGCTATGTCTTCGGAAGCTTTGTGCAGGTTAAATAGGTTTCACTAAGCTCTTCACTACTTTTAGTGGTGCATCTACTGAGGATCCCCAGGATTATCTAGGCATCTTTTATGAGGTTCTCAAGAATATGGGGATCGTGGAGACCAATGGGGTTGATTTTTCCACTTTTTGCTTGTCTGGATCTGCCAAGACCTGTTGGAGAGATTATTGATTGGCTATACCAGTTAGATCATCAACTTTGACTTAGAGAACAGTTCAAGAAGCTATTTCTGGACACGTTTATCCCCGTATATTAGAGATAGGTCTATCGAAGGCAGTTTGAGCGTCTTCATCATGGTTCTATGACTGTTACTCAGGACGAGATCAGATTCATCAACTTGGCTCGTCATGCTCTTATCATACTTCCCACCATGAGAGAAGGTGAGGAGGTTCATTGAGGGACTCGTCCAGCCCGCTCAATTAGCTAGAAGTGGAGGTAGAGGTATTAGAGGTGAAGGTGCAAGTACTGTTTTTGTTTGTGATAGAGATGCTTTAGTGTTATTTGATCCAGGGACTACATACTCATATGTGTCATCCTATTTTTCACCGTATCTGGACATGCCTAGTAATTCATTGAGTGTTTATGTTTATGTATCTACATCGGTAGGGGATTCTATTGTACTAGATCGAGTCCATCGCTCTTGTGTAGATATGATTGGGGGTCTTGAGACTCGAGTAGATTTGTTGCTTCTGGACATGGTCAATTTCGATCTTATATTGGGGATGGACTGGTTATCACCTTACCATGCTATCTTGTACGGTCAAGCCGATACAGTGACCTTAGGTTTACCGGGTTTGCCTCGTTTAGAGTAGAGAGGGACTCCTGGTCATTCTACCCGTAGTGTTATCTTTTACATGAAGGCTCGACGTATGGTCGAGAAGAGATGTTTGGCCTATTTGGCATATGTTCGTGATTCTAGTCCTGAGGTTCCTTCTATTGATTCTATGCCCGTTGTTTGTGGGTTTCCTGAGGTATCCCTACAGACCTGCCGAGTATGCCACTAGATAAGAATGTTGATTTGTTTGCATTGATCTGGCTCCGGGCACTCTGCCCATTTCTATCCCACCACATCGTATGGTCCTGCCTGAGTTGAAAGAGTTAAAGGAGCAGTTGCAATACTTGCTTCATAAGGGTTTCATTAGACCTAGTGTTTTTCCTTGGGGTGCACTGGTGTTGATTTTTTAAAAAGAATGATGGGTCAATGAGAATGTGTATTGATTATCAGAAATTGAACAAGGTTACTATCAAGAATAAGTATCCGCTTCCGAGGATTGATTATTTGTTCGATCAGCTTTAGGGTGCCAAGGTATTTTCAAAGATTGACTTGAGATCTGGCTACCATCAATTGAGGATTAGGGCATTCGATGTCCCTAAGACACCTTTCTGCACTCGGTACGGGTATTATGAGTTCTTGGTGATGTCATTCGTGTTGACAAATGACTTTTATTGATTTGATGAACCGAGTGTTCAGGCCTTATTTGGATTCGTTCGTGATAGTCTTCATTGATTATATTTTGATATATTACCATAGCCGGGAGGAGTACGAGCAGCATCTTAGAGTGGTTCTTCAGACTTTGAGGGATAGTCAGTTGTATGCCAAGTTTTCGAAGAGTGAGTTATGGTTGAGTTCAGTTGCATTCCTTGGTCATATTGTGTTAGCAGAGGGTATTTAGGTTGATCCGAAGAATATTGAGGCAGTCAAGAACAGGCCTAGACCAGCATCAACTATAGAGATTTGGAGTTTCTTGGAATTGGTTGGTACTATCGTCAGTTCATGGAGGGGTTTTCATCTATCGCAGCCCCGATGACCAGGTTGACCCAGAAGGGTGCCCAGTTTAGGTGGTCGAATGAGTGTAAGGCGAGCTTTCAGAAGCTCAAGACAACTTTGACTACAGCATCGGTATTGGTTTTGCCCACAGGTTCAGGGCCTTATACAGTTTATTGTGATACATCTCGTATTAGACATGGGGAAGTGTTGATGCAGGATGGTAAGGTCATTGCCTGTGCTTCACGGTAGTTGAAGATTCATGAGAAGAAATATCCGGTTCATGATTTGGAGTTAGCAGCCACTGTTCATGCGTCGAAGAACTGGAGCATTATATGTATGGTGTGGCATGTGAGGTGTTCACAGATCACAAAAGTCTACAATATTTTTTCAAGCAGAAGGAGTTGAATTTAAGGCATAGAAGGTGGATGGAGTTGTTTAAAGACTATGATATCACCATCTTATATCATCCTGGAAAGGCCAATGTGGTGACCGATGCTTTTATTAGAAAGTCAGCCAGTATGGGCAGTCTTGCTTATATTCCGATCGGTGAGAGACCGCTTGCTTTGGATGTTCAGGCCTTGGCTAATCAGTTCATAAGGCTGGATGTTTCTAAGCCGAATTGTATGTTAGCTTGCACGGTCTGTTGTTCTTCCTTATTGGAGCGTATCCGTGATCGGTAGTATGATGATCCCCATTTGTGTGTCCTTAGAGACACGGTGCAGCACGGAGGTGCCAAGCAGGTTACCTTAGGTGCTAATGGAGTTTTGAGATTGCAGGGTCGAGTTTGTGTGTCTAATGTGGATGGACTTCGAGAGTTGATTTAAGAGGAGGCCTATAGCTCCCGATACTCTATTCATCAGGGCGCCGTGAAGATGTATTCGGATTTGTGGCAGCATTATTGGTGGCAGAGAATGAAGAAGGATATCGATGCATATGTGGCTCGGTGTTTGAATTTTCAGCAGGTTAAGTATGACTATTAGAGGCCTAGTGGTTCATTTCAGAGGACTGAGCTTCTCGAGTGGAAGTGTGAGCGGATCACTATGGATTTCATTGTTGGACTCCCGCAGACTCGGAAGAAGTTCAACGTAGTATGGGTCATTGTTGATAGGCTAACCAACTCATCTCATTTCATTCATGTGGTAGTCTCCTATTCTTTCGAGAGGTTAGCTGAGATCTATATCTGGGAGATTGTTCGTCTTCATGGTGTTCTAGTGTCTATCATTTTGGATCGAGGTACGTAGTTTACCTCACATTTCTGGAAAGCAGTCCAGTGAGAGTTGGTCACGCAGGTTGAGCTGAGCATAATATTTCATTCACAGACGGACGGACAGTCCGAGCGGACCATTTAGATTTTGGAGGAAATGCTCTGAGCTTGTGTCATTGACTTTGAAGGCTCGTGGGATCGGTGTTTGCCTTTAGCAGAGTTTACCTACAACAACAGCTAACAGTCGAGTATCTAGATGGCTCCTTATGAGGCCTTATATGGTAGGCGGTGTTGGTCTCCGGTTGGATGGTTTGAGCCGGGAGAGGCTCGGCTGTTGGGTGTGGATCTGGTTCAGGATACCTTGGACAAGGTCAGGATCATTCAGGATAAGCTTCATATGGCTTAGTTCAGGCAAAAGAGTTATGTCGAATGCAAGGTTCGAGATTTAGCTTTCATGGTCGGTGAGTGGGTATCGCTTCGAGTGTAGCCTATGAAGGGCGTGATGGGATTTGGGAAGAAGGGCAAGCTTAGCCCTAGGTTCATTGGTCCATTTGAGATTCTTGATAGGGGGAGAGAGGTGGCTTATAGACTTGCATTGCTGCCAAGCTTATCAGTCGTGTATCTAGTGTGTCATGTGTCCATGCATCAGAATATCACGGCGATCCATCCCACGTGTTAGATTTCAGCGTTGTCCAGTTGGACAAGGACTTGTCTTATGAGGAGGAGCTGGTAGCTATCCTAGACTGGCAGGTTCATAAGTTGAGATCGAAAAGTTTTGCTTATGTTCGTGTTCAGTGGAGATGTCAGCCTGCTGAGGCATCGACTTGGGAGTATGAGTCAGATATGGGGAGTCGTTATCCCTATCATTTTCCCGAATTAGGTACTTCCTTCTTTTGTCCGTTCGAAGATGAATTGTTATTTTAGAGGTGGAGAATGTGATGACCCAAAAGTTCATCACTTGTTTTAAAATGAAATTCTACATTTCGAGGCCTTAAAACCTCTCTTAGCATCACCTCGATTTTCATGCGCAGTCCGGGCACGTAGCCGGAAAGCCTAAATATAAAAATCTTTGAAAAATAATAAGTTTTGACTATAAAATGAATTAATTTAACTTTGGTCAATGTTTTGGGTAAACGGACCTAGACCCGTGATTTGATGGTCCCGGAGAAATATGGGACTTGGGCGTATGCCCGAAATCGAATTCCGAGGTCCCAAGTCCGAGAAAAGAATTTATGAAAGAAAACGTTTTCTGAAATTGTTTATAAGGTTTGGAAATGAATTTTGATTAGAACATGTTGGTATCAGGACCGTATTTTGGTTTCGGTGCTCGGTACAGGTCTTATATATGATTTAAGATAATTTTGTGAAGTTTGGTAAGAAACGGGATCCATTTGACGTGATTTGGACCTTAAATGCAAATTTGATGTCTAAAGAAGTTTTGAGAAATTTCATTGATCTTGAGGTTTAATTCAATGTTCATGTGGTAATTTGAGTACACGAATAAGTCTGTAGGATTTTTTGAGGTTGTGTGTATATTTGGTTTGGAGCCCCGAGGGCTAGATTGAGTTTTGGATAGGACACGGGGTGAAATTTTGGAATTAAGGAATTGCAGGCCTGTAGGCTTCGCATTTCCCAAACCCACTTCGCAATTCCCAGGTTCCCATTTCCCAGACTCCCTTCGCAATTCCCAGGCTTCACATTTCCCAAACTTTTTCGCAATTCCCAGGTTCGCATTTCCCAAACTCCCTTCGCAATTCCCAGGCTTCGCATTTCCCAAACCCCCTTTGCAATTCCTAGCTTTGCATTTCCCAAGATATTTTCACAATTCCTAAGCCAGCAAAGATTGGTTCATAATTGCGAACCTCTATTCATAATTCCCAGATCATAGACCTGCAACTTTTACACTTAGACGATTTTAAGTCCCATTTTTCATATTCTCTCAAACACAAACACATTTAGGCGATTTTTCAAGGATTTGTTCTTCTCCAAATCAATTGTAAGTCATTTTAACTAGTTTTCTTCAGTTATTAACATCTTTTAACATGATTTAAACTTAAAATCAAAGACTTTCATGGGGGAAATTTGGTGTTTTGGGTAGAACCTAGGTTTTTCAAAAATTGGGGATTTGTACCTCGATTTGAGTTCCGATTTCAAAACAAATTATATGTTTGGGTTCGTAGAGGAATGGGTAATCGGGTTTTGGTTCGAACCTCGGGTTTTAACCATGTGGGTCCGGGGAGATTTTTGACTTTTTGGGTAAAACTTTGGAAAACTCATTTTCATGCAATGGGGTTGATTTATTTAGCGTTTATTGATGTAATTAAGTAACTTGTGGCTAGATTCGAGCGAATTGGTGGTGGAATCAAGGGGTAAAGCTATAGTTGAATCATGAATTGTGTTCGTGGCATCGAGGTAAGTGTTTCTCTAATCTTAGCTTGAGGGATTAGGAGTTGTGTCCTATTTGCTATTTGTTTCTTGTTGGGTACGACGTATAGGCATGGTGACGAGTATCTATACGTTGGTGTCTAGCATGCCCGTGAATCTTATATTGTGATTATCATTACTTCGTTGTATCTTTCATGCCTTGATGATGGTTTCTAATTGTTGTATAAAGTTTGTGGAAAGAATTTTGATGCATGAACATTGAGGAGCGTTGGCTCAAGTTGATTAAGGAATTGTGAAAGCTTAAGTGACAATTTAACTTTTAGATCATTGGCTCAAGTTGTGAAATGAGTTGTGAAGGTATAAGTGATAATTGAACCTCTAGAGCATTGGTTCGAATTGTGAAGTGAAACTGAGAAAGAGAGAGATCATTATGTTGTCTCCCTTATCGGGCTATCGTTCATGTATTTGTTATCTCCCTTGCCTTGATGTGGATGTTATTTATGTTGTTCCCTTACCGGGATTTAATTGTTGACTTGTTGTTTCCTTGCCAGGATTCTTATTTAAATTTCCTTTATTTCCTTGCCCTATTATTTGTGATTGTTGATTTGGTGAGGAAGAGAGTTAAAGCACGTAGGGTGGTGCCGTGCCGCACGATGTACCATTCTGTGCCTATTATATTGATTTCATGGTGAGGAAAGAGTGTAAAGCACGAAGGGTGATGCCGTATCGCATAATGTACCATTCCATGCCTATTGTAATGATTCTTATGGTGAGGACGAGAGTAAAAGCATGAAGGATGATGTCGTGCACTTGTCTTTGATTTTCCTTGATTCTTGCTGATAATTGAGTTATGTTGTCCTTTACGTTTATTTACTAATTTCCTGTTGTTACTTGATTTTATTTCGAGGTTATCGATTCCCTTACCCTATTTGTCTTGTGATTGTTGTTTGGGTGACGACGAGCGTAAAGCAAGAAGGGTGATGCCGTGTATTGTTTTGGTGAGAGAAAGTAAAAGCATGAACTGTGTTATGGTTTCTCTACACTAAATTGTTGGTTTCCTGTTGATACTTGGTGTACCCCACAACATGATTTCCCCTTCCTATTTTCAATTGAACTGTGGTGATCCTCATATTTAATTGTTGCTCTTCTGTTACTATTCAATAATTCCCCGCAGCATGTTTTCCCCCTCCCATATTTGGTTGTATATGAGTGTTCCGTTCTGTACTTCTTTTCCATTGTATATAGTTAAATTGCACTAATTTATTTGGTAGTATGGTCCCAGCCTCGTCACTACTTCGCCGAGGTTAGGCTAGGCACTTACCAACACATGAGGTCGGTTGTGCTGATACTACACTCTGCACTCTCTTGTGCAGACTGAAGTGTTGTAGACTTCGGACCGTAGTGGGATTGCTGATTCTTGTTCATCAGCCGACCCGAGGTAGTCCTGCAGGCGTCCGCAGGACTTTACGTCTCCTTCTATCGACTATTCCTATTTCTTTCATACATTTCTTGAGACAATTTTGTATTTATTTCTTTCGGACCATTATTCATAGTATTCGTAAATTGTCTGTTAAACTGTGACACAAGTTCTGGGTAGTCGATACTCAAACAGTTGTATTGGATTTATGTTCAGCTAGCTTAATGCTTTTTTTCCCTCTGCTTATGTTAAATTTCATTGTTTAAATGTTATTACTTTGCAGTTGTTAATGAATATAAAATGGTTAAAAAGGTAAACTGTGCAATTAATTGGCTTGCCTAGCTCATATTAGTAGGCGCCATCACGACTCCTGAGGGTGAAAAATTCGGGCTATGACATCAATGCGTACCCAGTAAGTATCTATCCTAACCATGAAGAAGTAGTGATGATGGATCGATATTGACACTTACTAGTGGTCCAATGAATCAAACATAATAATATATACAAATTTAAAACATGGTCAGTAAGTAGCGAGAACACACATGAGTACATAATACAATCCCCAATTGAACAGTAAATACAAATTCCTCAAATACTGAATACTTTCTCAAATGAAATACCTTATGGTTGACACTAAATCAATGGTTACGTCATAAGTCAGAAAAAACTCATAAGTACACTATCTCCTTATCAAATTTTTGCACGATTCTATAGAGACGAGCGGCCCAATCCGATAAGATTAAAGGCATGAATTCCTACCATGGCGTACGGTCCTACTCCATAATAGCCATGTACATACACTGCCGAGGTTGTACAACTCGATCACATAGGAATAGTGAAGACTTGAAGGGTCACCGACCCCACTCACGAATATACATGTGAGTTGTGAAATTCAAGAAACATTTGGACAAGACCATACGAGAGAAATCCGTAAAAGGAAGTGTAATCGATACTGCTAATTAAGTAGGTCGCCAAATATCAAAAATAAAAATCCAATGGGTTATGCAAGTCTAGTCTAAGGATAATTGTGATAATTAAGGTATGTAAATAGACAAAGATAACTGTGACGACCCAAAGGGTCATCACCAGAATTCTCTCTTTTTCTGCACTTCCGAGGCCTTGAAAATCTCATTTTTACTTGCATCGACTTGCGTGCGCAGTCCGGGCGTGTAGCCGGAAGGCTTAAAAATGAATTATGTGTGAAAAATGATGAATTTTGATATTAATATGATTAAAGTTGACTTTGGTCAACATTTTGGGTAAACGAACCCGGAAGGTCCGTAGAAAAATATGGGACTCGGGCATGTGCCCGGAGTCGAATTTCGAGGTCTAGAGCCCGAGAAAAGCATTTTTCTGTGAAATTATTTTTCTGAAATTATTACGGAAAAAGGAAATGAGAATTGATTAAAAGACTATAGTATCAAACTCGTATTTTGGTTCCGACGCCCGGTACAAGTTTTATATGTGATTTAAGCGCATTCTGTAAAGTTTGGTTGAAATTGGACGTCGTTTGATGTGTTTCGGACTATAAGTTCCAAACTTGAAAGTTTATGAAGTTTAGAATAAAATCATGTGTTTTAAGGCATGATTATATGCATATGATGTTATTTTGGCGATTTGATCGCACGAGTAAGTCCGTACGATGTTTTTGAGGTTGAGTGCATGTTTGGTTTGGAGCCCCGGGGGTTCGGGTGAGTTTTGGATAGGCATCAGATTGCATTTTCCATTTTTTGAAAATCTAGTATGCTGGCTTCTGTGATTTTAGGAAATGCGAAGGGAGAACTCACAATTGCGAGCTTGCAAATGCGAGCATTGCTTCGCAATTGGGAAGTCTGAGAAATTCGGGCACTATCGCAAAGGCGATGGTTTGGCTCGCAAATGCTTAGGGGGAAGGTTTGCAAATGTGATACCTCCGATCGCAAATGCGGAACCCCGTCTTTTTGCCTAAGTTCGCAAATGCGAACAGAAATGTCGCAATTCCCAAGCCTGCAGGGTTCGCAATTGCGAACCCAGCTTCGCATTTCCCATAACCGCAGCCCAGCAAATTTTATACTTAGCCGAAATTTCATCACTTTTCACCATTCTTTCAAAACCCAAACGCCATAAGCGATTTTTTAAGAGCAATCTTCATCCCAAATCATTTGTAAGTTGATTTTTACTCAATTCTTTCAACCTTTAACATCATTAAACATGTTTTCATCTTAAAATCATAGATTTCCATTGGTGAAAATGGGGATCTTGGGTAGAACCTAGATTTTTTTAAAATTGGGGATTTGGACCTCAATTTGAGGTCCGATTTCAAAACAAATCATAGATATGAACTCGTGGGGGAATGAGTAACCGGGTTTGGTTCGAACCTCAGGTTTTGACCATGTGGGCCCGGGGGCATTTTGGGAATTTTTGAGTAAAACTTTGGGAAATTCAGTTTCATGCATTCAAATTGATTCCATTAGCATTTGTTGATACATTCAAGTAATTTGTCACTAGATGCAAGCGGTTTGGTGGTGAATTCGAGGGATAAAGATATTTTAGAGGCTTGAGTTGAGTTTGGAGCATTCGGGGTAAGTGTTTGATCTAACTTTGGCTTGAGGGAATAGGATTAGTGTGTTGTTTGCTAATTGCTAAATGTTGAGTACGTTGTATAGGCATGGTGACGAGTATCTATACACCGGTGTCAAGCATGACTGTGGGTCCTTGTTTGTACTTATTCCGATATTGTTATGACTCTATCGTGTTAATTGATGAATCCTATGAAATGTGAAGAGTATGAGGATTGATTATGGGTTGTAAACTCTTTGGAGCGTTGGCTCGAACAATAAAAAGATTATTGTGTAAGAAATGAAGGAAATAGAAGGTATTATGGTTAATCCCTTGCCGGGATGGTTTGTGTATATTGATTATTCTCCCTTGCCGGGACATTTTTTATTATTTATTTATCCCCTCCCTCCGTTTGGTTGTGATTGCTGTTTGGGTGAGGAAGAGTGATAATGCACGAAGGGTCATTCCGTGCCATGTTTTGATTATATTTGCACGAAGGGTCATTCCGTGCTATGTTTTGATTATATTTGCATGAAGGGTCATTTCGTGCCATGTTTTGATTATATTTGCATGAAGGGTCATTTTGTGCCATGTTTTGATTATATTTGCACGAAGGGTCATTCCGTGCTATGTTTTGATTGAATTTGCACGAAGGGTCATTCTGTGCCATGTTTTGGTTAATTATGCACGAAGGGACATTCCGTGCTCTGATTTGATTATAATTGCACGAAGGATCATTCCGTGCCATGTTATGAGCATTATGTGAGGGAAAGCATGAAGGGTGATACCGTGCACTTTATTTGATTTCTTTTGGTGAGAATGAGAGTAAAATCACGAAGGTTGATGCCGTGCAACTGTTGATTTTCCTGCTCTCATTAATTATGGTTATTGCCCTGTTTCTTACTCAAATTGTTGAATTTATATCCGGACTGTACTTCCCCGTAGTATCCTTCCCTCCCTTTTAACTGTTTAATTTTTGTATTCTTCCCTTTTATTGCATATACATATATTGAACTGTACAGGTTGATTGGTAGTCCTGTCTAACCTCGTCACTACTTCGCCGGGGTTAGGCCAGACACTTACCAGCACATGGAGTCGGTTGTGTTGATGCTACATTTCTGTGCTCTTTTGCATAGATTACGGTACCGGAGTAGCTTTTGGACAATAGTAGTAGGATATTGATCGGGAGCTGACTTCAGCCCAGGGACTTACGAGGTAGCCTAGCTGGCGTTCGCAGGCAGAAGTCCCTTTCCATGTTTTTAGTTTGTTTTCATTGTACCGAGACAGACATTCATGTATTTCTATTCAGATTTGTTTGTAGCACTCTTTAGTAGTTCGTGAGATAGCGACACCAGTCTTGGGTAGAGAAATACTAAACTTCTGTATTTTGGGTTTTCAGTTATTTATGTTTTAAAGACTTCCGCTTTTAGTTAATTGACTCGTTAATATTATTATTGTTGGGTTGTTATCGGAAAATGATTAAATGCTTGGCTTGCCTAGCTCCAACAGTAGGCGCCGCCACGACTCCTGATGGTGGGAAATCCGCATTGTGACAAGCAGGTATCAGAGCTTCTGGTTGCATAGGTCTCGCTACTCACGGACAAACTTGGTAGAGACTAAGGGATCGGTACAGAGACGTCTGTATTTATCCCCAGAGGTTATAAAGTTAGGAAAAGTTTCACTTTTGTTCTTTCTTGTCATGCGGTTCTGTTTCTCAAATACTGATTGTCTTTCTACTCTGTTCTTTCGTAGATGGCAAGAACACGTGCTTCCTCTTCTACCGCGCAGTAGCCCGAGCCCCCAACAGCAGCTCTTGCGAGGGGCAGAGGCCGAGGTCGTGCTAGAGGCTGAGGCAGGGGCAGAGCTCAGCCCCGGGCAACAGTCCCAGAGGTGGAGCCTCATATTGACTATGATGAGGAGGTTCCAGCCCCAGCAGCTCCGGTGGGCCCAGTTCAGGTCCCAGGAGGGGTCATGGTCACCCCAGATCTTCAGGATGCTTTAGTCAGATTGGCAGGCTTTATGGAGAGTGTCACTAGAGCGGGTTTGCTGCCAGTAGCACCAGCCACTTCTCAGGCTGGAGGAGGGTTCAGACTCCTGCTACACGTACTCCGGAGCAGGTAGCTCCCCAGGCTCATGTCCCAGTGGTTCAGCCAGCTGTGACAGCTCAGCCAGGTATTGCAGCCCAGGCCGGCGATGGAGCAGCTATGTCTTCGGATGCTTTATGAGACTTGATTGGTTCTTCACGCTCTTCACCACCACATTCTGCAGTGCTTCATCAGAGGATCCACAGGATTTCTTACTCGGCTGCCATGAGATCCTTAGGACCATGGGTATTGTAGAGAACAATGGGGTCGATTTTGCCACCTTTCGGCTTGCAGGATCCACCAAGACTTGGTGGAGGGACTATTGCCTATCTAGACAAGCAGGGTCTCCAGCATTGACATGGGATCAGTTCGCAGAATTATTTTTGGAGAAGTTTCTCCCAGTTACTCAGCGGGAGGCACTTCATAAGTAGTTTGAGCGCCTCTAGCAGGGCTCTATGATAGTCACACAGTATGAGACCCGGTTCATTGATTTGGCACGCCATGCTATTGTTATACTCCCAACAGAGCGAGAGAGGGTTCGAAGGTTTATTGATGGATTGATTCAGCCAATCCGCCTCTAGATGGCTATGGGGGCTGGTAGTGAGATTTCCTTTCAGGAAGCTGCCAATGCAGCCTGCCGAGTTGAGATGGCCCTTGCACGAGGAGGTGGTCATGTGTCAGATAAGAGGCCTCGTTATTCTGGTAGGTTCAGTGGTATCTCGTCTGGAGGTAGGGATTCTTATGGTAGAGGCCATTCACCGAGGTCCTTTCAGTCAGCACTCCAGGTTTCTCATGGTACTCCAAGCGTTAGTGGTTCTCAGCAGCATTATTCTGATCACCAGCCCATCAGTGCACCTCCACTTCAGAGCTTCTGGGGAGGACATTCAGGTCGATCGCGCCAGCAGTCTCAGTAGCCGAGGGCTTGTTATGGTTGTGGTGACCCCGATCACATTCTCAGATTTTGCCCTCGAGCCTCGAGTAGCTCTCAGCATATCACACAGCTTGCCCAGCCAGCTTGAGGCGGAGGTAGGGATCATAGAGGTGGAGGTAGAGACCATAGAGGTGGAGACCATAGAGGTGGAGGTAGAGACCATAGAGGTGGAGACCATAGAGGTGGAGCTCAGACTGGCAGAGGTAGGGGTCATCCAGTAGCCGATCGTCCCAGAGACATGGTTCAGGGAGGTAGGGCCCAGCGCCGGTGTTATGCTTTGCCAGCCAGGCCAGAGGCTGAGTCTTCAGATGCTGTTATTACAGGTACTATTCTGGTCTGTGATAGGGAGGCTTCAATGCTATTTGACCCTGGGTCTACGTATTCATATGTGTCGTCCTATTTTGCACCCTACCTGACTATGCCTATTGATGCCTTGGGTATTCCTATTTATGTATCTACACTGGTGGGTGATTCTATAGTGGTCGACCGAGTTCATCGTTCCTGTGTGGTAGTGTTTGAGGGTCTTGAGACCCGTGTTGATTTATTGCTTTTAGACATGGTGGATTTCGACGTTATATTGGTGATGGATTGGTTGTCCCCGTATCATGCTATCTTGGATTGTCACGCCAAGACCGTGACCTTGGCTTTGCTATATTTGCCCCGACTAGAGTGGAGAGGGACCCCAGGTCATGCCACTCGCAGTGTTATTTCATATGTTAAGGCTCGACACATGTCGAGCAGGGGTGTTTAGCTTATCTGGCATATGTTCGCGACTCCAGCGCAGAGCTTCCTTCTATTGACTCTGTTCCTATTGTTCTGGAGTTCCCCGAGGTTTTTCCTTCAGACCTGCCGGGTATGCCGCCCGACAGAGATATTGATTTATGTATTGATCTGGCCCCAGGCACGCAGCCCATTTTTATTCCACCGTATCGCATGGCCCTGCCAGAGTTGAAGAAGTTAAAAGACCAGTTGCAAGATTTGCTAGAGAGGGGTTTTATCAGGCCAAGCGTTTCTCCTTGGGGTGCGCTAGTGTTATTTGTGAAGAAAAAGGATGGATCGATAAGGATGTGCATTGATTACCGACAGTTGAACAAGGTGACGATAAAGAACAAGTATCCACTGCCAAGGATTGATTATTTGTTTGACCAGCTTCAGGGTGCGAAAGTGTTTTCAAAGATAGACTTGAGATCTGGCTACCATCAGCTGAGGATTAGGGCATCTGATGTCCCTAAGACA
>MU706480.1:108473-123054 GCA_026770625.1 Nicotiana glauca
ATCACGTAAGAACACTCCATCATGCTATATATTACAGTACAACCTTTTGAACGAAAATAGTAAAACCGTGAAAATCCTTTAGAAACATCTAGCTCAGTTTAAAATCTCTTTTGAAAATATTCTTTTTCCAACAGTAAGCATATGAATGCGATATCATGTAGTGCAGGTCCGCACACAAATCAGCCCCTCGGGCACAACATTCTATTTACAAATAACACCAGGGTATCTGGTACACAATGCAAGAAATAGCATGGATGCCAATGATATGACAGTGCTAAATGTCATGCCACGTAGTACAAATAGGAATCAATGCATGAATGCAATGCAATGCACATGACCACTGCGGCATACAACCCGACCCATTTGGGTACCCACGCTTACTGTGGGGGTTCAGACTCCGGAGGGGCTCCTACAGCCCAAGCGCAATATCAATATCACACCGCTGCGGCGCGCAGCCCGATCCATGCACAGTCCAAAAATGCACATAAGTCCCTTGGGCAATAGTAAAATAGCAGTTCTTAGCTCGAAACGTCAGTAAAATATCATTTATGTTTTCAAATCTTAGAAAGATAGCTGAATTTGCAAAATAGTATTTAGAACCTTGGACTGAGATCAAATAATATGCAACGTAATGCAAAAACAGTGATATCAATCCCTGAAGGATTCAAATAATCGGCACGAAGCCCAAAACATGGCAATCAGCCCAAATCATGATAGCATCAAGTAGTTTTCAGTCAATCACGCAGTAAAATCAACAACTGGGACGGACCAAGTCACAATCCCCAACGGTTCTCTACCCCACGCTCATACCTAGCATGCAAGTCACCAAAATACAACACTATGATGTGCAAATTCGGGGTTTCAAACCCTCAGGATATCATTTACAAGTATTACTCACCTCGAAATGGGGAAATCTCTAGCTCGTGATGCCTTTGCCCCTCAATTTAGCCTCCACGCGCGTCGAATCTAACCAAAATCAGAGCGAATGCATTACAATATGCTAAGGGAACAATACCCAATCGAAAACAATCAAAAAATATCAAGAATCTCGAAACTAACAAAACCCGTGCCCCGGGCCCGCTTCTCGAAAAAATTACAAACCTCATATTACCGGATTCCTCGTCTCGCCACGAGTCCGTACATACCAAGAACTCCCAAATTCGAGCTCAAATGATCTATCAAATTCCAATTTGAAATATTAAAACTCAAGCCCTAGCTTTACCCCTTTTTAATGAATTTCCACCAATTTCCATGTTAATTATACCATAAACTTGAATAATTATGCCAAGGAACTTACCTCCAATCATTAACCCTTGAATCCCTCTTCAAAATTGCCTCCAAGCTCTCAAAATCGCTCCACAATGGAGGAAAAATGACATAAGCTCGCGGATGAATTAATGATATAAACCTTTCTGCCACAGCGATTTTTCGCTTCTGCGGTTCTCAAAACCGCTTCATCGGTATCGCTTTCGCGTCGAAATATCCGCTTCTACGATTTTCACTTAAATTTCCCCATGAATGCTTATGCAACAAGAAACTCGCTTCTGCGGATCCCCAAGTCCGCTTCTGTGGCCAAAAGTCCACTCATGCGGGCACGCTAATGCGGACCAGGTTCCGCTTCTGTGGAACTTCACAACCCATACCAACATCGCTCCTGCGCTCCCTTACCCGCTTCTGCGAAACCGCTTCTGCTGTCCATTTCCCTGAAGCGGAAATACCAGATGACAGAAATCACAGACCTGAAGCAACTTCAAAAACTCTCATTTTTAACACTCGATCTTACCCCAAGGCCCCTGCGACCTCAACCAAAAGCACAGACATGATCTAATACCCTATCCAAACTTGCTTGAATCATCAAATCACTATAGTTAACATCAAAATCATCAAATTTCACCAAATTAAAGCCTAAGTTTCTTAAAACTTCCGAATTGCACATTCGATCAAAAACCCAACCAAACGATGTCCGAATGACCTGAAAATTTGCAAAAATATCCAAAATCACCTAACGAAGCTACTGCAACTCTCGAAATTCCATTCCGACCCTCGAATAAAAATCTCACCTATCAACCGGAATTCGGCAAAATTCAAACTTCGCCAATTCAAGCCTAATTCTACACCGAGCCTCCAAAATCAATTCCGATCATACTTCTACGTCACAAATCATTCCCCGAAGCTAACCAAATCACCGGAATTCACATCCGAGCCTTCTAACTATATAGTCAATTTTTGGTTGACTTTTCCAAAAAAAATCTTTCTTCTAAGAGGCTAAGTGCCTCATTTCCAATTAAAACCAGTTCAATTCTATCCGATCAACTAAAATACTGACATTAAAACATAGAGAAACATAATATGGGGGAAATGGGGTGGTAACTCACGTGACAATGGGCCGGGTCGTCACACTTGCGTGGTTTCTCGGTCTTCCTTATTTGGTTGTATCAGGGAGTGGCAGTATAATGACCATCATTTGCTTGTCCTTAAATATAAGGTGCAACATGGTGATACCAGAGATGTGACCACTTGGCGAGGACGGAGTATTGAGGATGCAGGGTCGGGTTTGTGTACCCAATATTGATGGGCTTCAGGAGTTGATTCTAGAGGAGACCCATAGTTCGCGGTATTCTATCCATCTGGGTGCCGCAAAAATGTATCAAGACTTGAGGCAGCACTATTGGTGGAGGCGGATGAAGAAAGATATAGTTGGGTTTGTAGCTCAATGCCTCAATTGTCAACATGTGAAGTATGAGCACTAGAGACTGGGTGGATTGCTTCAGCAGATAGAGATTTCGAAGTGGAAGTGGGAGCGTATCACCATGGACTTTGTATCTGGACTCCCACGAACTTTGAAGAAGTTCGATGCCATTTGGGTTATTGTGGATCGACTGACCAAGTCTGCTCATTTCATTCTTGTGTGTACTACTTATTCTTCAGAGCGGTTGGCAGAGATTTATATCCGGTAGATCGTTCGTCTGCGTGGTATTCCAGTTTCTATCATTTTGGATAGGGTACTCAGTTCACATTGCGGTTCTAGAGAGTTGTGTAGTAGGAGTTAGGTACCCGGGTGAAGTTGAGCGCGACATTTCACCCTCAGATGGACGGGTAGTCCAAGCGCACTATTCCGATTCTTGAGGATATGCTCCCCGTGTGTGTGATGGAGTTTGGGGGTTCTTAGGATCAGTTCTTGCCATTGGCGGAGTTTGCTTACAACAACATTTATCAATCCAACATTCAAATGCCACCATATGAGCCTTTGTGTTGTAGACAGTGTAGATCTCCGATGGGTTGGTTCGAGATGGGTGAGGCTAGATTATTGGGCACAAATTTGGTTCAGGATGCTTTAGAGAAGGTTAAGGTGATTCAGGATAGGATCCGTACAGCCCAGTCCAGACATAAGAGCTATGCGGACCAGAAGGTTCCTGATGTTTCCTATATGGCTGGAGAGCGAGTTCTGCTTCGGGTTTCTCCTATGAAAGGCGTTACCAGATTTTGGAAGAAAGGGAAGTCGAGATCCGAGGTTTATTGGCCCTTTTGAGATATTGAGGCAAGTTAGGGACGTTGCTTATGAGGTTGCCTTACCTCCCATCCTGGCAAGAGTTCATTTAGTATTTCATGTTTCGATGCTCCCGAGGTATCACGGTGATCCGTCGAACGTGTTGGATTTCAGCTCAGTCCAGCTGGACAATGATCTATCTTAGGTTGAGGAGTCAGTTGCTATATTGGACAGGCAGGTCAGAAAGTTGAGGTCAAAGAACATTGCTTCAGTAAAGGTTCAGTGGCGGGGTCAACCGGTCGAGGAGGCGACCTGGGAGACCGAGCGGGATATGCGCAGCTGTTACCCTTATCTTTTCACTACTTCAGGTATGTCTGTATTCTTATTTGAAGAGGAACGAATGTTTAAGTGTAGAAGGATGTGACGACCTGGCCAGTCGCCTTAAGAATAAATGCCCCGATCCCCTATTAACTCCTTTCCTCAAGTTTATTTCTACTAATATGACTTTTGGGATGTTCGATTCTGAGTTTTCGAAGAGTTTTTGGGACACTTAGTCCCTAAAGGAGAGCTTAAGTGTTGAAAAATTCGCCATAGTAGGAACAATGTGAAGACGGACTCGGAATGGAAATCCGATGGTTCTGCTAGCTTCGTTTGGTGGTTTCGGGGTTAGGAGCGTGTTCGGATTGTGTTTTGGAGGTCCCTAACTAATTTAGGCGTGTTCGGATTGTGTTTTGGAGGTCCCTAACCAGTTCGATAGTGAAATTTTAATCCGAGGGTCGGAATGGAATTCCAAGAATTGCAGTAGTTCTGTTATGTCATTTGGGATGTGTGTACAAAGTTTCAGGTCATTCAAACGATGTTTGGTAGACTTTTTGATAAAAATGTGTTTTTAGAGTTTTTGAAATTCTTAAGGTTGAATCCGATTAAAAATAGGTGTTTTGATGTTGTTTTGAGTGTTCCGAAGTGTGAAACAAGTTTGAATGATGTTATGGGATATGTTCATAGGTTTGGTTGAGGTCCCGGGGGCCTCAGGTGTGTTTCAGATGCTCAACGGGTCATTTTTAGAACTTATTGAATTGCAGAAAACTGTCAGTTGGTATCCATCTTTGCGTTCGCGTCTTCTCCTCCGTGCTCGCGAAGAGTGATCTTGGAGGAGGAACTTGTTGTTCTTCACGTTCGCATTAAGCGTTCCATGTTCGCGATGGTTTGCCTTTTCCTTTCTTCGCGTTCGCACCCAACCCCTCACGTTTGCGTAGTAGAATTTGGCACTGAGGGGCTGTGGCTATTTTGTTCTCCGCGTTCCAGATACAGCCTCCGCGTTCGTGAAAGCCCCTGCTCTTTACCCTCCGCGTACGTGACCCTTATCTCGCGTTCGCGATTGCCTTTTTTTGGCAGCTTCAGTTCCTTCTTCGCGAACGCGATTGTCCTTCTGCGTTCGCGATGAACAAATTACCTGGGCAGATTATTAAAAATCTTAAATCAAGGGTTTAAGCTTATTTTGAAAAATTCTGAATTTGGGAGCTCGGGAGGGGCAATTTTTGAAGACTTTTGCACCTGGGCAACTTGGGTAAGTGATCTTTATCCAACTTAGATCAATTTCCATGATTCCTAACTTGAATCTAGCCCTTAAACTTTGAATTTGTTGGAAAAATTTGGAAAAAATTGGATAAACTTCATAGACCGAATTATTGGGTTGATTGGATTTTTGTCATCCGTTTTGAGAAATTTTTATATGAATAGACTCGTGTGAGTGTGAGGATTCTAAAAATATAAATTTCACCCGATTTTGCGATGTGGGCCCGAGGGCATTTTGATCATTTTACATAATTTCGCGTATTACCTTAGAATTTAATTGTAGAACCAGCTTCTTGAAGTATTATTTACATTATGAAATTGAATTGAATAGATTTTGGCCACTTGGAGTCGGATACTCGTGGTAAGAACGTGGTTTGTAGTTGATTTTGAGCCGGTTCAAGTTAAGTGGCTTGTCTAACCTTGTGTGGGGGACCTTTCCCTTAGGATATGATATTTGATAATTGAAATGCCTTGTACGTGAGGTGACGAGCGCGTACTTGAGATAATTATTGAAAAACCCGATTTTATTATAAGTATTTAAGCTGAGTTCCTTTCCTTCCCATTTATTCTACTTGCAGATTTAGCCTGTTCTTAATTTAGAAAAGCATGTTTAGTTGACTTAATTACTTTTTTGCTTAAACTGCCTTAACTGCATTACGTGAAGCATGTTAGGCTAGAATTAACTATTTACTTGATACGTATTTAGCATTTAATTGAGTATCCTTGTGTTGCTTCTGTGTGTTTTAAATTTGGGACTATGGGACGCCATCCTGGGAGATCCCCCGTACGTATTTAGGATTTGGATTAAGGTGCAGGATACCAAGAGATCCCTGGCACGTATATTAAGGATACCAAGAGATCCTCGGGATACCACGAGATCCCTATCATACATTGAGGATACCAAGAGATCCCTAGCATATATTGAGGATACCAAGAGATGCTCGGGATACCAAGAGATCCTTATTGTATATATATTGAGGATACAAAGAGATCATTGGGATACCTAGAGATCCCCGGCATATATTGAGGATACCAAGAGATCCTTGAGATACCAAGAGATCCCTAGTGTATATATATTGAGGATACCAAGAGATCCCTAGTTATTATCCATGTTTTGAGTGGTGTTACCTTGTGATTTGTCTTTATATTCTATTTTTGTTATTGTACTCTTATTATTATGTATAGACTCTTACCGTAGATTCTCAATTATATTGTTAATCTTAACCTGTCACTATTATTATAATTTACCTCAGTAGGGATCTAATCTTCCTCATCACTAACCGACCACGGTTAAGCTTGGCACTTACTGAGTATCGTTGTGGTGTACTCATGCCTATTTTGCACATGTTTTTCATATGCAGATCCAGGTACTTCTCATTAGTCTTATCATCCTTGAGGGAGGTGACTACTTAGAGACTTCGAGGTACATCTGCCGCGCCCGTAGAATGAGGAGTCCCTTTCCATTCCTGCTTTTAGTATTTTATACCTTCTGTTCTTATTGGACAAAATTCTGGTATTAGAGCTATGTAGTATTTCTCTTCCTTAGCTTGTGATTCGTGATTTTTTTGGGTCTTGGATTTGGATATTGGCTTTCAGTTATATATATATGATGTATGCCGAGCGGCACATTTAGACACTATTAAATTCTTTATTGTTGTTTCTAAATTATTTTACTTTCGTAAGTTTAGTTATTTTTCTGCACTTTAGGCTTACCTAGTCTAGAGACTAGGTGCCGTAACGATGGTTCACGGAGGGCGAACCAGGGTCGTGACATGCTTAGACCATAATATGTGTTGTATTGACTGTTAAGTTGTAAGTTGTGATGTTTCTCATATATGTAACCTTGTTGTGAACAATTTGATCTATGTTTGGGGTTACATAGAGGCTTAATCCATGAATGAACTCAATAATTGCTATTTCTATGATGAAGTTACTGATTTGAGTTATGATAGAACACTTTACATATGTCTACACTTTAGCATGTCATTTATACCAATCCAGGAGCATGAAATCTGTTATCCATTCATCATATATATGTATTCCTGTATATTTGCTTATGTTTGATATGATTTGGACTGGATGACTATGAAAACGCCGGGCAGATCATGTTGTTGTGCATGTGACCATGCCGGGAGGATTGAACTGTTATGGATGTGACCACGCTGAACGAATTATGATATTGAGCCTGTGATCATGCTGGGCTGGTAGCACGTTGAATTGGTCATGCATGCTGCGGATATGGATCCATTCCCCAGGGTTACTGCCTCATATTTCTCTCTTAATGGTGTACACGCAGATTTCAGAAAACTTATCAGTGGTTTGATAGCCTTCCTGCACAAGCATCTATTCTCATGAGATCCAGGTGATTTAAAAATATTAAGGAAAATCTCGCCAGTATTTGTTTTAGGATTCTACATTTCATTTTTACTTGCAATTTCATGGTTAATCACCCAATTTAATAGCATATCATCTTTATATGTTATAAAATTTACTGAGCAGAGTACTTTAGTAATTGTGCATGCACGCAAATGGTTCTATTTATGCTTTATAGTTGATCACATTATTATTCTGTATTTGTTGAATTTATGAAACTGTACAGCTTATAGCAGGTATCCTTTATAATTTTTGTTTCATCTATCTTGCCAGGGTTAGTTATGATACTTGCTGAGTACATGTATCAGTTGTACCCATGCTACACTCTATACTCCATTATGTAGATTCAGATGTCATGACCAGTCATCAGTAGCGGGGATGCCGAGCATCGGGAGATGAGGTAGAGATGCATTCTCATCCGCAGTCGTAGCAATTTTTTCTTATATACTGTTGTCTTTATTTTTGACAGTATCTCATTTGGTCATTTCAGTCATTTATTTCCTTATAAGAGCTTATAACTCTGTATTTATCAGCTCTAGGGAATTTATCACGTGTTAGCTCTATTTTTGATATATTGAGGTTTTAGACTTATGTTATTTCTGTAAATTCTGCTATTTTGGTCCTTTATTGTTCTATTCGGCTTGCCTAGAAAGTATCTTAGGCACCATCACGACGAATTGGGATTTTGAATTGTGACCGATCATAAACTTATTGAAATGCTCATATAGCATGAGTGATGCAAATTAACTAGACAGTATTCTCCATTTTTTACGTGATACATCTTCTTATTAAACAACACAAAACTTTAATTTGCATTTGTCACAACCCAAATTTCATAATAGGTCATGATGACATCCAATAGTGTTGCTAGGTAAGCCAACACGTGAACCTCCACTTACTTATCAATTTTTGTTCTGAAAAAAAAAATCAGGAATTTCATCAAATTAATACAATTAAAACTAGCACCCAAAGAAATATGTTCTTTTCGTTACCAATTTTTCGAGTTTAAATAAATCATAAATCGAAATGATGATCAGAATAACAATAATAATAAATACAACTATGAACATCCACTCGGAACTCCCAAAATTCAGTGTCACAAATGCATGAGTATCCAGTAAATCAATACAACACTATTACATTATCTGTCTTGGATATAAAATAGACATGATAAAACAAATGAATATGATGGAGACTCCTCATGCTTCGGATCGTACATGAAGTACAGCTCATCACAAAGTCCCCTCAATAGTTGCGCCTATGCACCAAAATGATCACAAAATGTACATGTCTTAGTGCCTACACAATGAGTGCAGAAGTGTAGCATGAGTACGTAAATCAATGCGTATCCAGTAAGTATCTAGCCTAGCAATGAAGAAGTAGTGATGATGGATCGATATTGACACTTACTAGTGGTCCAATGAATTAAACAAAATAATATGTACAGATTTAAAACATGGTCAGTAAGTAGCGAGAACACATATAAGTACATAATATTATCCCCAATTTAACAGTAAATACAATGTCCTCAAATACCGAGTACTTTCTCAAATGCAATACCTAATAGTCAACACTAAATCAATGGTTACGTCTTAAGTAAAAAAAAAAAACTCACTATCTCCTTATCAATTTTTTGCACGATTCCACAGAGACGAGCGGCTCAATCCGATAAGATTAAAGGCATGAATTCCTACCATGGCATACGCTCCGATTTCATAATAGTCATGTACATACACTGCCGAGGTCGTACAACCCTATCCCATAGAAATAGCGAAGACTTAAAGGGTCACTGGCCCCACTCACGAATATACATGCGAGTTGTGAAATTCAAAAAACCTTCGAACAAGTACGTACCATACGAAAGAAATCCGTGAAAGGAAGTTTAATCTCTACTGCTAATTAAGTAGCTTGACAAATATCAAAAATAAAAATCCAATGCTTTATGCAAGTCTAGTCTAAGGCTAATTGTGATAATTAAGGTATGTAAATAGACAAAGATAACTCAAATAATACAATTAAATCATGGTGTAAGTCTAAATATACACGAACCTAATTGGAAATTCTAGGATGGACACTCGTCAACTCATACGTGCGTAGTTCCCACAACAAGCAGCGCATATCATGTACGAAACATACAGGAGGCTTACCGTGCTCCAAATTTCGATAATCGGCTCTAATTTTCTAACACCTCAAACCGATGCCAAACGATCCGAAACTAATCAAATAACGTGCAAATAAATCATAATATACTCCAATACTCATAATTTTCTATTTATAACAATTCCTAACTTAGCTCGAAAAGTCAACAAAGTCAGTCTTAGGCCCATGGGCCCGGATTCCAAAATATTTAGAAGATAAATGTTACCCATAGAACCGCGAACTAAATAAACAATCCATTCCTAATTCCATGTCCAATTTCATGATCAAAATAAAAAATTATCATTTCTAGGGTTTCTTCCAAAATTCCATGATTTCTACTAATTTTACGTGTTCAAATCTATATATATTCATGAAATATAATCAAAAGTGGTTTAGAAATATTTACTCCAAGTGGTGGATGTAATAGCTCTCCAAAACACTCCAAAATCGGCTCCAACGAGAAATAAATGAGATGAAATGAACATATCCACATATCCAGAGTTTTGCAAACTTATATTCTCCCAAGGCCAGTGATCTTAGCGACCACGTAAAATCTCGCGATCACAAAATCCAAACAAACTTCGCCTACAAATCCCACTACGCGAACGTAAGGCCAGTCCCGCGATCACGAGGCCCATCTTGCCAAATCTTCGCAAACGCGAGCCACACTCCGCTAACACGTAGACCGAACCTGCCATCCCTCAGCAATTCCTTTTACGTACGATCTAGGACATCTCCACGCAACCGCGAAGAGTTACCCTCCAATCTAGGACACCATGCTAATGCTTGGCATTCGTGACCCTTGCCGCGTGAACGCGATAACCATCAGACCAAGCACCGCGAACACGAGCCACCATACGAGATTGTGAAGAACAGTTTACCCAACTCTCAAAACAATACTACGCGATCACAATCCTCGCTTAGTAATTGAAATGAACACCCCTGACACCAGAAACCAATAATCATAAAGCAAAGAAAAATAGTCTAAAACCATCCCGATTGAGGCCCCCGAGAACTCGTCCAGTGACAGAAACAAGTCCCAGTATCTTACTCAAACTTATTCAAAGGCTCGAAATTCCACGAATAACATCAAAACCCTGAATCGACAATCAAAACCTTCTATTAACTTTCAAACACTAAAATTTGGTCGAATGTGTCCCAATCACACTTAAACATTTTGAAATGACACCAAATTTTACGTACAAGTCACTAATCACAATATGAACCTATTCCAAGGCTAAAAATTCCAAAAGGACATTGATAACATCAAAGTCCACTTCGAATTGAACTTAGAAAACTTTAAAACCTTCTAAATGCCAACTTTCCACATTAAGCGTCGAAACGCTCTTGGACCATCCAATACTCAACCCGATTATAGGCCCAAGTAAAGAATTGCCATACGAACCGATTAAAACCTTCAAATCCCAATTCCGGGACCATTTACTCAAAAGTCAAACCTTGATCAACTCCTCCAACATAAAGCTTTCGAAATGAAAATTATTCTTTCAAATCAATTTCGAACTCCACGAAAAATCAAAATCAACCACACATGCAAGTCATATTACATAAGGTGAAGCTACTCAAGGTCTCAAACTGTCAAACGATGCAGTAGAGCTCAAAGCGACCAGTCGGATCATTACAGTATCGCAAAATAAGTCGTTGCTTATTAGTATTTTGCCATAGCCTAGACCAACCTGAAAACATATATAATGCAATTTTTATTTCTTGGCTTCTTTGTCAAATAGTGAATTATATTTTCTTAGGGTTGAATACACACCGTGCCAGTTTTAAATATTAGTCGTTATTTCAAATTGAATTTATTTTAAAATATCTCGTTTAAAAAATCAATTAGTCATTTAGTACCTTTACAAATATTGATGATTGTTTCAACTAGTGTCGTGTTAGTTAAATAAAATATTTAAGGATAGATAAAAAGTAGTTTGGATAATAAATATTTATGTATTTTGTATTATTAAATATAGGGGTGTTCAAACCGAATCGAAAAACTGCACCAAACTGAAAAGTCAAATTAAATCAAATAAAAAAATTCGATTAGGTTTGGTTTGATTTTGTTTGATATTGAATAAAAAAAGTCCATACCAAAACGACACATACACACATAGACATTATATAAAATTTTATTTAAAAAATATATAGAAATATTTGAGATTTTCATATGTGATGCAATATCTAATAGAATATGAATTCCTCCAATATTTTTATTGACTTTAAATAATCTGTTGTATAATCACTTTCTTATCAAGTGTTATTGAAGTGCGTCAATCTCTTTGTATTTTCATATTCATATGTCAACATCTCTTAAGTTTTTATATCTTTTTCAAATTTAAAATTATATTTCTTTAATTTAAGATTAAATAGAGCATCATTTCTCATGTATCATATTGATTTTTATGTTTAATTATTAAATTCGATTGACTTTGAAAGTGTACTTCAACAAAAAATTATTATTAGACGACTAAAAAAAATAACTATTATATTTTACTAAGAAAATTCTCGCACAAGAATATTTTAATTGATCATATGCATGTCAGTTGTTTTTGTTTTAAATTTTTACCAAACATATATTTACTTATCAAAACTTTAAAACCCGATAAATTGAACCAATCCAAATCGTTATAGTTTGTTTGGTTCGATTTTAATAAAAATCGAACTAGTTCGGTCCATATACACTCCTAATCGGAACCAAACCTATACGGTTCTTGTACACCCTAATTAAATGTCTCTCTAAGAACTGTGCAGATTTTTTAAAAGGAAACCTAATCTTAACTCGAAAAGTATTGGCTAGAAAACCTATAAGATAAGTAGTACTCCCACCGTTTCATATTATTTGATATAGTTTGACTCGGCAGTTTAAAAAAAAAAAATTTTAAAACTTTCGGTCTTAAAAGATTAAGGGCTAAAAGGTTTGTGGGGTCATGCCATTTATGTGGTTAGAAAAGTTTCTCATTAAGGGCAAAATGGTAAAATAAAGAGTTCAAAGTTAAATTATTTCCTAATTTAAAAATGTGTCATTTATTTTGGAACAGAAGAAAAAGAAAAGTACCTCTTTTAATATAAAACGGGGAGTATATAATTATGTAGTTCGGTTACTTTATGAGTCCGAAAATTAATTAATGATTTTTAGACACAAAGTACGTTTTTAATGTTTTAAAAAAAATTACAAAAACGGGTACTTCGCAGTATTATACTGCGAATTGGCTTAACGGAAATATTGGAGTTAACTCAATTCGCAGTATAATACTGCGAAGTATTTTTTTAATTATTTTTTTTATCTATTTCGCAGTATAGTACTGCGAAGTACAAAAATGCTGCGTTTAATAATTAATTGGGCCCAACCTTATTTAATTAAGGCAATTCGCAGTATAGTACTGCGAATTACTAATTCGCAATACTATACTGCGAATTGCCTTAATTAAATAAGGCTCTTCTTCTTCCCTGGACCACGACAATGCAGCTGCCTCCATTAAAAAACAAAATCGAGTGCTTTCTGGTCCCCCACACCCCGTCATTTTAAAAAAAAATAAAAATTCGGCCCCACCCATCCCATAAAGAGCAAGGAGTGCAGTTCCCACACACAAAAGAAACTTTGGATTACGTGTTTCGGGTATAAAAATTCGATTTCAATAATATTCAAAAAACTTACATCGAGGTATTTAAATTTATTTTATGCCGAAACTCGTATAGTAATGCATATTAGTATTGTTTAGTATGTTTCCATGTGAATTTATGTTATGTTTGTGTTTAATTTTGTATCCTTTATATACCCGGATTGATTTATTTGATACCCGAATTTATGTTATGTTTGCGACCAAAAATGCTACCGGATTGTTTGTGTTATATTTGATTTATATACCCGAATTTATGTTATGTTTGTGACCAAAAATGCTTAAAATTTCATAAATAATTTGTATTCTTATATAATTTGTATTAAAATTTGATAAATAATTTGTATTGTTAAATAATATTATTTATTTTGTTTATTTGTATTGTTAATGTTATATTCATATTGTAGAGCCTTGTAGCGTAGTAAAATATAGTGTATTTTAGAGAAGTAAAATATAGAGCCTTTTAGCGTAGTAAAATGTAGAGCCTTTTAGCGTAGAGTCTCAGTAGCTAACAAAATTCTAAAAATATTGAAATTGAGACGCATAATATAACGACCCGACCGGTCGTTTCGAGTACTAACGCTCCATTCAGCAACCGGAGGCCATGAACAGCTTCATTTCAGGTATTATGACTTGTTCGCATGGTCGGAATTTAAATTCGGGAAGATCGAAGTTAAATTTAGATGAGAATTTCCATTTGAGAACCTTAATGTTGAAAGAATGAACTAGGATTGGATTTTTTAGTGAACGACCTCGGAATAGGGATCTGAAGGTTCCAGCAGGTTCGTATGATGATTTCGGACTTGGGCGTATGCCCGGATTGGGTTTTGAATAACCCGGGAGCATTTTGGCGCCTATTGTTGAAGTTGGCATTTTTGAAGAAATTTCATAAGTTTGGCTTGAAGAGCATTTTAGTGTTATCAAAGTTCGTTTGGAATTTCGAGACTATGGATAGCTCCGTATAGTGATTCTGGAGTTGAAAGCGCGATCGGAAGTGAATTCGGAGGTTCGTAGACCATTTTGAAGCCACTTGGCTAAAGATAGAAATTTGAAGGTTTTTGAAGAGTTTGACCGGGGGGTTGACTTTTTGAAATCATGGTCGGAATCAAATTCTGGAAGTTGGAGCAGGTCCGTAATGTCGAATATGACTTGTGTGCAAAATTTGAGGCCAATCGGACGTGTTTTGATAGGTTTAAACATCGGAAATAGAAGTTGGAAATCTTAAAGTTCATAAACTTAAATTTGGGGTGTAATCCGTGATTTTAGCATTGTTTGATGTGATTTGAAGCCTCGAGAAAGTCCGGAATGTGTTTTGGGATTGGTTGGTATGTTTGGTTGGGGTCCCGGGGGCCTCGGGTGGATTCCGGGTGGTTAACGGATC
>MU706486.1:2540-15975 GCA_026770625.1 Nicotiana glauca
TTTTATGGTAATTTTAACTAAAACACTAAAAGGCTATTTTTGATTTTTCTTTAATTTGTTCCTAAAAATGAATTAATACCTGCCTAATCCTAAAATGTGTAATTATATTCCTAAAAATGCATATTTTTGTATTTTAACATGCACAAGCAACATGCAAACAATTAACACAAAACTCACCAAAATTGTAAAATAAAGAAAAACCTTTTGTTTGAATTTTATGGGAATAACTCATATATAGGGCAAAAATCACGTGCTCACAATAAACTGTTGAAGTAATTGTCTAGTAATGGAAGGGTAAATAAGTTGGCTTGCCTAGCTACCAAGAGTAGGCACCATCATGATCCCGATGGTGGGAAATCCGGGTCATGACAAAATCAAAATAAAAAATATTTCCCTTAAAGCATTGCTTTCAAAATTCCAAAAAAAAAAAAGAAAACGATTTAGCTTATTTAGCTTATTTGCAAGAACTACGCCTAGTCTAATTCATGCGGGCCATGATACGTAGGCAATTTATATAAGATTCGACTGTAATCCTAAGAAAAGAGAAAAGGAGAAATACAAGGGAAATAAGTAAAAGGAAATACAACAGAGAAAGGAAACACAAAGGAAGAAAATAAGGTATTGAGTGAAAAACCATGGCCAAAGAAAAGAAAAAGCCGAAAATAAAAATGAAGAAGAAGGAACAGAAAATGAGAGAAGACAAAACAAAAAGAGAAAGAAAAGAGAAAAGGAACAAGAAAAAAGCCGGGATGACGCATGCAACCGAAGCAAACATGTAGATATTCATTTAACTGTATAAGTGCATCACACTCCAATATGCAGTTAACTATCTGTTATTTTTTCACACTAACCGTGCTTGCTGTCAATTCCATCTTAGCCTTTAGAAACGGTGGTTGGTTATGGTACGTTGGCATCACATCAATACTTCACCAGATCAAGAGGCAGTATAGAAATGTCTGCATATATGACTCTGTATGCAATTCCCATATCCGAAGATAGCCCCATCTCGGGAGTCCCGGCCTCTGAGTCCCTTATAGCTGAAGAAAATCGGGTATTGCGCCTATGACTCATGGAAATGTGGGATGTTAGGAACAATGGAAAGGAACCCCCAAGCACCATCCCCGGATTCCCAGAGCTATTTCCTAGATCTGGAGGTGTTACCACTATCCCCATCAGCCACCCAAACACTCCTTTGGGGAAACATACTATAATTGCTCATTTCTTCGGAAAACCTTCTAAGGTTCGCCCCAAAGTGTTCGCGTCTGGACCTGTTCCCAACATCTTCACGGCTCCACCATGCTCCGCAACCACACAACCATCGCTACCCAAGCATGATGTTGACCCTTCAGTCTTCACATTCCAAAATCCTATCTTCCAGGTTGACCCTCCTTATTATCCTCAATATATTTACTCTCAACAGACACCATACGAGCTTACACCAGGGCAGGACAAAACCCCGAAAGCCCCAGAGCAGGATAAGATGGCAAAGAGAATGAGAAGCCTCGAGCAGAGCTTTAAAAATATGCAAGGCTTGAGCGGGCAAAAGAGTGTCTCCTATATAGACCTATGTATGTTCCCGCATGTGCACTTGCCGTCAGGGTTCAAAACTCTAAAATTTGAGAAGTATGACAGGCATGGTGACCCCATTGCTCACCTAAAGAAGTATTGCAATCAGTTACGTGGAGCCGGTGGCAAAGAAGAATTGTTGATGGCATATTTCGGGGAAAGCTTAATCGGCATTGCGTCAGAGTGGTATATGGACCAAGATGTCTCGCATTGGCATATTTGGGGATCTGGCTCGAGACTTTGTTCGACAATTTAAGTACAACATAGACCTCGCGCCAGATAGGAACTCCTTGGCAAATCTAAAGAAAAAGCCTTCAGAAAAGTTTCGCGAGTATGCAATCAAGTAGCGCGAACAGGTGTCAAGAGTGAAGCCTCTAATGGATGAGGTAGAGATGGTCACCGTTTTCCTGCAGGCCCAGGAAGCAGACTACTTTCAAAATATGATGTCCGCCATGGGTAAGCCTTTTGCGGAGGCAATAAAAATTGGAGAAATGGTAGAAAATGGGATAAAAACGGGCAGAATCTTGAGCCAGTCGGCCATAAGAGCAACCTCCCAAGCCGTCCAAGGCGGGTCTCGAGGAATGGCCAAAGGCAAGAAGAAAGAAGAAACAGTGATGGCAACATCGGGAGGAAGAAGATACCGGGCTCCTAGACCGGTGTTCTCTGAAAGAACCCCTCAACATTACTACCCTCACACTGTTATGACTTATGCTCCCCCACCTTATGCGGTTATGAATGCTCAACCTTTCGGCCAACCAAAACCACAAGCTAACCGAAATCCACCTCCATTCCAAAGAAAACAACCTCCTTACCAGAACCAAGATAATCCCCGACCACCACAAAATAACTTCCGCCCTCAAGAACCGCCTAGAAGACCAAATTTTACACCAATTGGTGAACCCTACTCCAGTTTGTTCCCGAAGTTCGTCCAGATGAATCTACTGCAACCTATCGCCCAAAATAGGCAGAACCAGGAATCTCCAGCCTATCAACGGGGTGTCCGTTGTGCCTATCATTCAGAAGCTGAAGGGCATATTACTGACAACCGCTGGACATTGAAGAAAGCTATGGAAGATTTGATTAAACAAGGAAAAATAGTTTTGAGAGATGAAGAAACCCCGAATATGACCAATAACCAGTTGCCCGCTCACAACAATGGGCCGATAATTGGTATGATTTGTGAAGATAGGTTATTTGATCTAGCCCTGAATGCCACAACTGCTATTGTCAATGCAGAAAGGAAGCACATGGCAGCCCCGAAGCAAGAAAAAGGGGGGAAGAAGAATAAAATTGTCAAATATGAGCCTGAGAAGAAAACTGCAAAAAGAGTGGAGCCGGTGCCTCCTAGAAATAGGGTTCTTTATGTTCCGCGAGGTTGCCAAGAGAAACCTCTAGTTGTGGGCGCTCCGAGAAAGTTTGAAGTGAAGAAGGGGACACAAATATACGTGGAAAAATAAGCCTATGTGGTGCGGGGAACAATTAAACTACCTCGGCTGAGTGATCCAGTGGTTATTGGATGCGTACCACAGAAGCCAATGACCGACCCCTCTGCAGTGCCAAGGATCTACCAGCAAATAGTGGTTACATACAAAGGCAAGGAAATTTTGGGAGAACTTCCAGGAACAGTCCCTGTTGAAAAATATTCAAATATACTGGAGGTAAATAGCGCCACAAGAAAGCGCTTCCCATCTAAGAAGCCGGTAAGTGGTGAAGAAGCAGAGGCCTTCTTTCAATAAATGAAGATGCCTGATTATGAAATAGTGGATCAATTGAGGAAGTGTCCTGAGCAAGTGTCACTGTTGTCATTGGTGACCAAATCCGCCGAACATCAAAAGATCCTTATGAAAACCTTGAATGAGGCATATGTGCCAGTTGAAACGTCAGTCGAACAAGTTGAAGGAATGGCAGAAAGATTCTTCGCCATCGACCAACTGTCTTTCAGTAAAAATAATTTGCCTCCAGAGGGAGCCGCCCATAAACAAAGCCTTGCACCTGACTGTCAAATGTGAAGGTTACTACGTTAAGAGATTCATGGTGGCTGGAGGCTCGGGGGTTGACATCTGCCCACTCTCCACGTTGTAAAGGATGGAAATCGGGACCAGAAGGATTCGTCCAAATAATGTTTGTGTGAGAATTATTGATGGTGTTAAGAGGGATACCATCGGTGAAATTGATTTGATATTGACCATAGGCCTGGTGGATTTTGAGGTAACCTTCCAGGTGTTGGACATGGATACATCTTATAATTTTCTTCTGGGAAGGCCCTGGATCCATGCTGCAGGAGTTGTGCCCTCCACTCTCCACCAGATGGTAAAATTTGAGTATGAAGATCAGGAGATCGTGGCCTATGGAGAAGATGAGCAATCCATTTATCTTGACCCATAAATCCCATGCTTGGAGGCGAGGGAAGGAAGCGAGCATATTATTTATCAAGCCTTCGAAGTTGTGGTGGCTGACCAGTATGAGGAAGGACATCTGTGCCCCCATCCTTTCCTATCTAACGCTTCAATCATGGTGGCCAATGAAATGATTAGACACGGTTTCAAACCAGGAAAAGGGTTAGGAAAAGCTTTACAAGGAATATCCGAGCAGGTAACTCTACCCACAACAGAAAAAAATTTCGGTATAGGCTTCCACCCTACCCCAGATGATGAGAAATGGGCCGAGGAAAGAAAGAAGGAAGGATGGGTCCTGCCACAACCATTGCCGCATCTCTATGATACTTTTGTCAAACGTATGTATGGCGAAGAAGAAGACAATGAGGTGTTCACGGCTAAGGAAATAGAAGATATCTTTGGACCTATGAGGCAAATGATTTATGAAACCAACATGGTTCAGCCAGGGGAAGGGACTAGCACCGCCGAGGTGCTCTACATGGGACCAGATGTTAAACTCCAAAACTGGAAGGCTACGCCCTTCCCTATCAGGCGGGAGTCCCGGTAGACTAGCCCTGTCACCTTTTCTACATCTCGAGTTATTTCAGGGTGTAACTCGGATGTTTCTTTTAGCTTCTTGTCTTTAAATTCCTGAATGTAAACCCCGTTATCTTTCCAAAATTCCAAGAAATGAAATCAATATTTCATCGTCCATTTTTCTCTTTATTCTTTCTGATTTTTGTTATTTTTCCCTTTTCATCTTTTCTTTTCAGTTATAATAATGCGACTTTAAATAACATGACATGCTTGCAGACTTCATGCCCAGACTCAAACATGCTGTCTAATTGTGAAATAATGAATCAAGAACCGGAATATGATGAAGAAGAGGATTTTAGGGAAATAAACCGATAATTGGAACAATTTGAGAACAAACCTAAGCCAAATCTGAATGGCACTGAACCGGTTAATCTGGGAACTACCGAAAAAATAAGGGAAACCAAAATAAGCATTCACACAGATGAGAAAACCCGAGATACAATAATCCAACTCCTCTTTGAATTAAAAGATGTGTTTGCTTGGTCATATGATGACATGCCAAGACTGAGTGTGGATGTAGTAGTGCACAAATTGCCAATTTACCCCGATTGTCTTCCAGTACAGCAAAAGCAAAGAAAGTTTAAAACTGATATCAGTGATAAGATTAAAAAAGAAATCACAAAACAGTTGAAGACGAGGGTAATTCGAGTGGTCCGATATACTACATGGCTAGCCAATGTGGTTCCAGTGCCAAAGAAGGACGGGAAAACCCGTGTGTGTGTGGACTACTGAGATTTGAATAGGGCAAGTCCCAAAGACAATTTCCCTTTGCCTAACATCCACATCCCTATTGATAACGGCGCCAAACATGAAATACAGTCCTTCGTAGATTGTTACGCAGGATATCACCAGGTGTTGATGGATGAAGAAGATGTCGAGAAGACAGCTTTCACTACACCCTGGGGTACCTACTGTTATCAGGTCATGCCATTTAGGGTGAAGAATGCCGGGGCAACCTACATGAGAGCCATGACCGCCATTTTTCATGATATGATGCACCAGGAGATAGAGGTGTATGTGGATGATGTAATCATTAAGTCCCGAACTCAGAATGACCACGTTTGAGATATGAGAAAGTTCTTTGAACGGCTGCGCAAGTATGATTTGAAGCTGAATCCGGCCAAATGTGCTTTCGGAGTCCCATCAGGCAAGCTCTTGGGTTTCATAGTCAGTAGGAGAGGTATCGAGTTAGATCCAACAAAGATAAAGGCTATTCGAGATTTATCTCCTCCGAAAACTAAGAAGGATGTGATGAGCTTATTGGGCAGGTTAAACTATATCAGTCGGTTTATCGCTCAACTGACTACCACATGTGAGCCCATATTCAAACTGTTGAAGAAAGATGCAGCGATCAAATGGACATCTGAATGTCAAGAGGCTTTCGACAAAATCAAGGAATATCTGTCAAATCCTCTAGTATTGGTCCCACCGGAGCCAGGGAGACCTCTCTTCTTGTATCTGACGGTTTTGAAAAATTCGTTTGGCTGTGTCCTCGGGCAACATGGTATAACTGGCAAGAAAGAGCAAGCGATTTACTATCTGAGCAAGAAGTTCTCCAGCTACGAGGCCAAATATACTTTGTTGGAGAGAACATGCTATGCTCTGACGTGGGTCGCTCAAAAGTTGAGACACTATCTTCAATCCCACACTACCTATCTCATAACCTGGTCGGATCCTTTGAAGTACATATTCCAGAAACCAATGCCCACTGGGAGACTGGTAAAATGGCAAATCTTGCTCACTAAATTTGACATAGTCTACGTCACTCACACTGCAATGAAGGCCCAGGCGCTGGCAGATCATTTGGCTGAAAACCTGGTTGATGAGGAATAGCAACCATTGAGCACATACTTCCCAGATGAAGAGGTAAATTCTGTAGAAGCCATCTCTGAGGACACTCGTGCTTGGAAAATGTTCTTCGACGGGGCGGAAAATGCTAGAGGTGTAGGGATTGGGGCAATCTTGATATCACCCAATGGTCAGCATTACCTGGCTACTACTAGGCTCCGATTCTTCTACACAAACAATACCGCCGAGTACGAAGCTTGTATCATGGGCATAAATATGGTGATTGACCAAGATGTTGAAGATGTATTAATCATGGGGGATTCTAATTTGATTATCTGGCAAGCCTAGGGAGAGTGGGAGACTCGAGATGTTAAGCTCATTCCTTATCGGCAACATGTGGAGGATCTCACCAAACGCTTCAAGTCGATAGAGTTTAGGTACATCCCTCGGTGTCACAATGAACTAGCAGATGCACTCGCCACTCTAGCTTCAGCGCTGCCTTACCCAGGCAATGCTCATATTGATCCTCTGGAAATTCAAATAAAAAAAAACACGGGTATTGTAATATGGTCGAGGCGGAACCTAGCACTCAGCCTTGGTATCATGATATCAAAAGATTTCTGAAAACACAAGAATACCCCGAGCAAGCCACTGGAGACCAAAAGAGAACCATTAGACGACATGCGAGTGGTTTCTTCTTAAGTGGTGATGTCATGTACAAAAGGACCCCGGACCTCAATTTGCTAAGATGTGCCGATGCCGAGGAAGCCGGGAGAATTATGCATGAAGTACACGCGGGAGTATGCGGACCTCATATGAATGGTTATGTGTTGGCAAAGAAAATTCTAGCGGGTTATTATTGGATAACTATGGAAAAGGATTGCTTCAGCTTTGTTTGGAAATGCCATCAATGTCAGGTGCACGGTGATTCGATTCATGCACCTCCAACAAAGCTTCATCTGATGCCAGCACCTTGGCCATTCGTTGCTTGGGGTATGGATGTCATTGGGCCGATCATCCGAAAGCTTCAAATGGGCATAGATTCATATTAGTTGCAATCGATTACTTAACAAAATGGGTCGAAGCCATCACACTCAAGTCAGTTACTAAGAAAGCTGTGATAGACTTTGTGCACTCCAATCTTATTTGCCGCTTTGGCATTCCTACAACTATTATTACCGACAATGCTACAAACTTGAACAGTCATCTGATGGGAGAGGTATGTGAACAATTCAAGATAATGCATAGAAACTCTACTCTCTATCGGCCAAAAGCCAATAGTGTCGTTGAAGCAGCAAATAAGAACATCAAGAAGATTTTGAGAAAGGTGATTCAAAGCTCCAGGCAATGGCATGAAAAGCTGCCTTTTGCATTACTCGGGTATCGTACCACAGTACGTACATCAATCGGAGCGACCCCCTATTTGTTGATTTACGGAACTGAAGCTGTCATACCTGCAAAAGTAGAGATCCCTTCACTTCACATAATTATTGAAGCGGAAATTGAGGACAGTGAGTGGATTAAAACCCGGCTAGAGCAGTTGTCATTAATTGATGAAAAATGGATGGCCGCAGTTTGCCAGGAGCATTTGTACCAACAAAGAATGGCCCGCACCTATAACAAGAAAGTGCGTCCCAGGAATTTTGAATTGGGACAACTCGTGTTGAGATGCATTCTCCCTCATCACCCGGAAGCAAAAGGAATGTTTGCTCCTAATTCGAAAGGTCCATACATAATCCGGAAGATATTGCCAAGAGGAGCACTGTATTTGGGAGACGTCAAAGGAGATGATCCTGAAACAACAGCCAATACAGATGCAGTCAAAAGCTATTACGTCTAATTCTCCTAGGGTGATGGATTTTGCGTAATTGAAATGACGAAGGCTTTCCTTCCCCCAACCCCAAAAACTATCAATTCATCGTAAACCCTTTAAGCCGGTTCCGCTTCTTTGGCTACCCCTTTTGGAACACGAAAGTACAAAAGAAAAAGAAAAGAAAACAAAGAAGAAGAAAAATAAAAGAAAAGAAAATTAAAAAATAAAAAAATAAATAAAAACAAAATTATTTCCCTGAATTAGGTTTGAATTGATTCCGAAAGGATACGTAGGTAGCCTCTCGCTGAGGTTCAGTCACACCAAAACAAAAATCGCGATTTCCCCAAAAGATGAAACTAGGGCAAATAATATGATGGTTCGACTATGAATCCACAGAAACGGTTCCAAAATTTTAGTTCCGCCCAAAATCCTTTTTACCATCAGACCTTGTCCAAGTCCTTCCAATCAATTGGCAAAGGCAGGGAAGTGAAAACATCACTGTCGAAATCAGATGCAATGCAAATTGAGAGAAATAAAATGAGAGAGTCTTATCGGTGAAAACCTTCGGGCACCATAAAGCGATGATGAGTAGAGAAACTAAAAATGAGAGAGTCCGCTTAGTGAAAACTTGCAAAGAGCACTATCGGGCGACGGTGAGAAGAGAAATGAGAGAGGTCGATTGGTGAAAACCCACAAAGGGCGCTGTCGGCCGAAAAGAAGACATCTCATTACTAAAAGAGTCCTGGCAAGGTTCCCTGGTTTTGAAATGCAGATCAATGGGTTTACGGGAAGCTGGATAGTTTGTGTGGGTCGGGCGTCCAGTCCAAGAAGCATGTCACTTTCATTTGAAGCTAGCATGCACCCCAGATAAGCCCTTCTTTTTCCCTGAAAGGGATGCTTCTCTTTAAATCATATGCTTGCCTTTTGCATACTTTTTCTTTGAATCCCTTTCGGTTTAACTCTGATTCCGTAACTAGTACAAAGAAAAGATGGCAGGACCGGCTTCACAGGGCTCCGCCTAGTCAGAGTCGAAGAAAATTCCCAGCTTCAGCGAGTGCGTCAGGCCAATCCCGACTGACCATAGTGATTGATGCTTTCGAAGCAAAGACATTGGAAAAGAAAGCAAATCAAAGGCAAAGGAAGAATAAAGTTAAAAGGCCGGAACCCACACGGGCGAGTCATAATGAAATCTTGAGAGTTGAACTCGGTCGGTTGGAAAAAAGATTCACCCTCAAGGCCAACAAACAGCAAAGTTCTCATTGGAAAGCGGGTCGGGATCAAGCAATTGGGATGACCAAGGCCACAGAACCAACCACCGTTTCAAACTAACAAATTATTCTTTGTTGAAAATAGGTCTTATTCATAGCAACCATGCAAGAAGCAGGTGCAACCCAAAAAGAAATAAGATGTGCAAGCGCTGAAACAGCTCTGCAGCAGGAAAACGACCAAAAAGGAAGTTTCCCCAAATTCTTTCATGCATTTTGCTAAATAAAAAGGAAAATATAAAAAAAAGAAGAAAAGAAGAAAAAAGAAGAAAGAGAAAAGAAATAAAATAATGACCCCAAAAGAAAAACCAACCATGGTGGCAAGGAGCTTTTTCTTTTCAAATCCCGGCCAAAAAATCGAGGATCTCCCTGGCATAAGCCAATGAGCTTTTTCTTTCCAAATCCCCGCCAAAAAAAATCGAGGATCTCCCTGGCACAACCCAAGGAGTTTTTTCTTTACAAATCCCGGCAAAAAAACCAAGGATATCCCTGGCATAACCCAAGGAGCTTTTCCCTTCCAAATCCCGGCCAAAAAACTAGGGATCTCCCGGGCATAACCCAAGGAGCTTTTCCCTTCCAAATCCCACCCAAAAAACCGAGGATCTCCATGGCATAACCCAAGGAGCTTTTTCATTCCAAATCCCGGCCAAAAAACTGAGGATATTCCTGGCATAACCCAAGGAGCTTTTCCCTTTCCAAATCACGCAAAAAAACCGAGGATCTCCCTGGCATTACCCAAGGAGCTTTTCCCTTCCAAATCCTGGCCAAAAAATCAAGGATCTCCCTGGCATAACCCAAGGAGATTTTTCTTTACAAATCTCGGCCAAAAAACTGAGGATCTCCCTGGCATAACCCAATGAGCTTTTTCTTTCCAAATCCCGGCCAAAAATCGAGGATCTCCCTGGCATAACCCAAGGAGCTTTTTCTTTACAAATCCCGGCAAAAAAACCAAGGATATCCCTGGCATAACACAAGGAGCTTTTCCCTTCCAAATCCCGGCCAAAAAACTGGGGATCTCCCGGGCATAACCCAAGGAGCTTTTCCCTTCCAAATCCCGCCCAAAAAACCGAGGATCTCCATGGCATAACCCAAGGAGCTTTTTCATTCCAAATCCCGGCCAAAAAACTGAGGATCTTCCTGGCATAACCCAAGGAGCTTTTCCCTTTCCAAATCACGGCAAAAAAAACCAAGGATCTCCCTGGCATTACCCAAGGAGCTTTTCCCTTCCAAATCCTGGCCAAAAAATCAAGGATCTCCCTGGCATAACCCAAGGAGAATTTTTCTTTACAAATCTCGGCCAAAAAACTGAGGATCTCCCTGGCATAACCCAATGAGCTTTTTCTTTCCAAATCCCGACCGAAAATCGAGGATCTCCCCGGCATAACCCAAGGAGCTTTTTCTTTCCAAATCCCGACCAAAAAATTGAGGATCTCCCTGGCATAACCCAAGGAGCTTTTTCTTTCCAAATCCCAACTAAAAAACCGAGGATCTCCCTGGCATAACCCAACGAGCTTTTTTCATAATCCCGGCCAAAAAAACCGAAGATCTCCCAGGCATAACCCAAGGAGCTTTTTGCTTTCCAAATCCCAAGGAGCTTTTTCTTTCCAAATTCCGGCCAAAAAACTGAGGATCTCCCTGGCATAATCCAAGGAGCTTTTTCTTTCCAAATCCCGGCCAAAAAATCGAGGATCTCCCAGGCATAACCCAATGAGCTTTTTCTTTCCAAATCCCGGCTAAAACACCGAGGATCTCCCTGGCATAACCCAAGGAGCTTTTTCTTTCCAAATCCCAGCCAAAAAATCGAGGATCTCCCTGGCATAACCCAAGGAGCTTTTTCTTTCCAAATCCCAGCCAAAAAATCGAGGATCTCCCTGGCATAACCCAAGCACCTTTTTCTTTCCTAATCTAGGCCAAAAATCGAGGATCTCCCTAGCATAACCCAAGGAGCTTTTTCTTTCCAAATCCCGACAAAAAAACTGAGGATCTCCCTGGCATAACCCAAGGAGCGTTTTCTTTCCAAATCCCGACTAAAAAACCGAGGATCTCCCTGGCATAACCCAAGGAGATTTTTTCCAAATCCCGGCCAAAAAAACTGAAGATCTCCCTGGCATAACCCAAGGAGCTTTTTGCTTTCCAAATCCCAATGAGCTTTTTCTTTCCAAATCCCGGCCAAAAAACTGAGGATCTCCCTCGCATAACCCAAGGAGCTTTTTCTTTCCAAAATCCCGGCCAAAAAATCGAGGATCTCCCAGGCATAACCCAATGAGCTCTTTCTTTCCAAATCCCGACCAAAACACCGGGGATCTCCCTCGCATAAGCCAAGGAGCTTTTTCTTTCCAAATCCCGGCCAAAAAAATTGAGGATCTCCCTGGCATAACCCAATGAGCCTTTTCTTTCAAAATCCCGGCCAAAAAACCGAGGATCTCCCAGGCATAATCGAGGGAGCTTTTTCTTTTTAAATCCCGGTAAAACCCGAGGATCTTTTTTCTTTTTGTCCCGGCATAACCTGAGACCCTTTTTCTTTTTTCGGAATAACCCGGTCATTTTCCAGCGTAACCTGGATTCACTCACAAGGATACACAATCCTGATTTAATCTCTTAGATATGTGTCACAACTAACTCACGAAATTTTCCTAGTGAAAACTGGGGCAGAAAATTTCGTTTGTTTGTTTGTTTTGATATCTTAAGAAAGTTGACCTCAAAACATAAGGTGCGAAGTAACTGATGGGATGAGTCTCAACCCAGAATCAAGAAAAGAAGAAAAGATCAAAAAGAAATGAACTTAAATGTGAAGCAAGCAAGGGTGCGGATTGCTCAAAATCTGATAGAAGCCACAAGCTCCGCTGATCCTGTTTTGACCCAATGCTGCATGAAGAAGTAAACACCTACAACTTGTGAGCATCAATATTCAGATCGAAGTCCACAGCAAAATCATCTAAGACTCAAGATCAAGTTTCAAGAGAATTATAGATAAGAATCTTGTAACTCATTGTTGATAGGCATAACTAGCTTAGCTTTGATTTTCCTTTTGGTGTAATAAGGAGGTCAGCAAGCAGTAGCAGCAGCAACAGCAGTGAAATCACAGCTCCTGGTAGTCCCAGCTACCAAACCTTCCAGAACTACACTAACCTGATTCCATTATAGCCAAGGATATGTAGGCAACCTTTGAAGCAGGGTTCGGTCAGACGGTTTTCAAAAACGCTTCTCATGGAGTGCCGAGCAGGCAAAAATCTTTCATGGTGCTCATTTATCTTTGACCGAAAACCCTTCGTGTCTTCGAGCAAAGAGGGGCAGTTGTGAGCACGTGATTTTTGCCATGCTTAGAAATACTCCTATAAAATTCCTTAGAATTAAGATGTTTCTTTATTATTTGAATTTTTAGGAATTAATTGCATGATTTTGTGTCTTTCTTGTATTTTTGTGTGCATTTTAGGTGCCATAATTCATAAAAAAAGTACAAAAATAGTGCATTTACAATTGGAATGCGATTTTATATTTTTAATTTTACCAGTTAATTAATATTACTAAAATAAGAGAAAAGTAACAAAAAATAAATCTTTTACAGTTGGTTCCTTTAATTTCACTTTTTGTTTAATTTTTCTCTTAAAATTAGGATGTAGCTAGTTTGAGGAAATTAATTGGTTTAACTTTAGTCTACTCCATGTTTTTTGCTTTTAACACAAAAAATAAAATCAAAAATGAAATTGAATGGAATAAAAAAAGGAAATTAGTTGAAAAGAAAATAAAAGAAAGAAAGAAGATCTGACTTGGTCTTTAGCCCCTTCAATTCGTAGGCCCAAAAAAAAAATCCCCAAAACCCGTTCAAAATGGCCCAAACCCAAAATCCTGATCCGGTCCAGCCGCACCATTGCAAAACGACGCCGTTTTGGCGTCAACCGATCTTATCCGTCCATTCCCCATGATCAAACGGTCCAAATCCATCCAAGAAAAGTACATAAAAATGTAATAAACCCTCAATAACTTTAGAGACAAACCCTCATTATCCTCGTGCCCCTCCTTACCCCCCTCCC
>MU706486.1:23410-61300 GCA_026770625.1 Nicotiana glauca
CCCCCCCGCACTATAACTCTTATATTCCATTAATCCTCTATCTTTTTTCTCTGGTTAGGTGTTTTTCTCGCGATTCTCTCCGGCGACCGGAAGATTCAGAATTTGAGCTCTCCAGATTTTGATTCTTCATCTTGTAAGCTTTCTGTTGATCTATTTTTAGCATATAACAGTAGGGTTTTGTTACCTGCACCATATTCATCCCAAAACATATATTAGTATTACTATTATGCCGAGAAGAGAAAATTTAGTATTATCAACATTGAAAACTTTCTTATTTGCTGTTTTGTTGACTTTCCAATCCTTGTGCTGCATACCCTTGTGCTCCTCCTCGATCCTTCTGTCATGTAACTCAAGAAGCATGCGTGCATTTTACTCGAAAATGGCTGAAACTTTCTCGACTCCTGTGATCTCCACATGATTGTTTTGATTCCAGATTTTCCACCCAATATTGTCGACCTTTTACCTTCATTTTCAATGGACCAGGCGTGTATTGGCATGTCCAAATCATCTCCAGGTAATCTCAAGGCTGGCCAATTTTTAAATCCCTTTTTCAACTGCTGTTGTTGCATCCATAATTGATTAGCAATGTCTCGCTCACAGATGCCAAAGACCTTTTTCCAGACAAGCGTGCAATTGGAACCACAAAAGTTGTGTCCTAAGTTCAGTTTGTCAAGAAACTCCCCTTTCCCATGTGACATTGTGCTCATAGACTTTTGACCAAATTAATCTCTCCAATGCTTCCCTTTTTAAAATGATCACAGTTGCACTTTTTGAGCATGTGCAACAAAAATCATGCTTGGGAACCTCAAAGAATCTGGTCGTGTAACGTGTATTGTGTTGTCCAATATTGAATATATGAACTCACATGTGACAGTTGTTTTGTCCTTTTGATTCTAGCATGTGCTTCAAACAGACAAGCGTCTATATTAAACTGAAAAAGCTATCTCCAAAGCTCAGATTTTCAGGAACTTCACGTGCCCACCTTGTGATATGGTGCTCATTTGTTGTATATCGTTTAACCAATAGCAAAGGTTGTTTCCAATTGTATTGCACATAGTATTTTTTGCACCTTCATATCTCTTCTTGATCTCCTGATTGTTGCTCTGCATAATTAACAAAAGGCACCGAGCATTGAAGTCCCAAAGCATCCTTTGATCTGTGTGCATTATTGTAGATTCTGCTTGGCTCTTTTGTGTGATATTGTATGTATGTGCATAACCAGTAAGACTTGATTATCTTTGTGCTTGTTCTCCAGTGATTTTGACTCCAAAACATCACCTCTACCATCAGGGGCGGATTTACCTTGTTGGAAGCGGTGTCATCCAACACCGCTTCGTCTGAAATTCGTTAAATATATAATGCAATAAAACAATGAATAAACTAAATAAAATGACAAATCTTGTTGCAAATTTCAACCTGGCTCTCTGGTAAGACACCTCATACACTTAACAGACGTTGGTGGATCTAATCCCTGGGAGTAACATTTTTGAGTACCAAATCCTTTCTGATGAAGTAACACTAATAATTGATATGCCACCTTCTTTCTAAGAGAAATTTAAACCACATTCACTTTTGCATACAAAAAGGACAATTAACAGTACAAAACCTACCAGGATACAATTATTACAAACCATAATTTGACTATGTTATTCTTTAAGCATTTTACTGAAAGACTTGGCTTTTGCTTAGTTTCATTTGTAAGTTGTTTTGGTGCTTTTCATTTTCTTTCGAGTTTGATTTTTTTTAAATATACATTATTATTTTTATGGGTTGAATTTGATGGAATTACTTAGAGATTATCTGATTGATGTTTTTATTTGTAACTTAGATTAATTTCATAATGAACATATTTCCTCTAGAGCATGGAAATTTCTAAACTAAATTTGGCATCTTAAAGTTCACCTAACATAGGGAAAGAGCCAATGATTCGGAACAACGTCCACAAACTAGTCGAAGAGAGTTGTAGCATACTTGTAAATTTCTTTTATATAATATGATGTCGCTAATGTGTTTGCTCTTTGTTTTTTATATATATATATATCGACACCGCTTACGAAAAATTCTACGTATGCTCATGTCTACCATTGTCATAAATGTCCACTCGTCCATTGTAAGTTTAAGCTAAATTATCACAAAATTTAGAAAGGGGTCATTTTTTTCGGAACGAACCAAAAAGGAAATAGGTTCACATAAACTAAAACAAAGGTAGTAGAAGACATAACAATCTGAGCAGCCTCCTTTAGTTACTTCCCCTTTGCCATTGAGGTAGATAGCATTCTTGATTTTCTATCATAGGTGTAAAACCAGATGCAGAACCTGATGAGAGAAATGTTCAAAAAATTCAACCTCTAAGTTGATCTAACCTATTCATTTACACCGCCTCTAGAAGTTATATCATATTCTTGTTCTTCGGACTTCTTTACCTGATGAGTACAAAGTATATGACTTCATATTAGAGCTGACAAGAAAATTAGCATTGATTAAGATCCTAAGCAAAAACTACAACAGTTTCGAATTTCACTATTTTTAATTTTCACAATTATGTAGTCATGTCCTTAGTTCCATCAAACATTAACACTTTGCTGTCTTCAGATGCTCACGTGCTTGTTATAGTGTAGAGGGACTTGCCTTAAACGCAGTGGTCAATGTCAAATTATTATGCTTTTGGTTTATTTGGTTTATTTTGTTGATTTACTTTTGTCGTATAGGATATCTATGGATAATAGTGATAAAAGTTGGATGAATCTCCTAAGATAGACGGATGAGTATATCCGTGGAGTGAATGATTTTCTTGATAAGGCATTTGAACTAGCCGTCCAGGGAAATGAAATATTATGTCCTTGCAAAAAGTGCATGAATCGCTATTGGTATTATACAAATGTGGTGGAGGATCATTTGGTTGTTTATGGATTTGTTGATGGATATACCAAATGGGTTTTCCACGGGGAAGAATTTTCTTCGAGAAATACACCTCATCCAAGCAATGGTGATGAATGTTCTACCATGCGTGATGATATTGATGGACTACTTCATGATACATTTAGAAATATTGAGGATCAGACAGGTGATGAAGAAGGAGTTGGGGAAAGACTATCTGAAGATGGAAAGAAGTTTTTCAAATTGCTGGAGGAAGGAAAACAAGAGTTATATCCGGGGTGTGAAAATTTCAGCAAACTGAGTTTCACTATTCGATTGTACTTGCTTAAATCCTTGCATGGGTTGAGTAACGTGGCTTTCTCCGATTTGTTAGAGTTGATAAAAGAGGCATTTCCCTTTGCTCAGGTACCGGAATCTTTTAACAAGGCTAGAAACATGATAACAGATTTGGGTCTTCATTATAAACAAATACATGCATGCCCAAATGATTGCATGTTATTTTGGAAAGAAAATGCGAATGCCGAGAATTGCCCTATTTGTGGGTCTTCAAGATGGAAGAGTCGTGGTCCTTCGACTAAAGCAAGCTCTAAAATCCCTGCAAAGGTTTTAAGGTACTTTCCTTTAAAGCTTAGGCTTCAGATTATATTTATGTGTCCTAAAACAGCTGCTGCAATGAGATGGCATGCTAATGAACGATCCAATGATGGGAATATAAGACATCCTGCTGATGGGGAAGCTTGGAAGGCTTTTGATTCATTGCACCTAGACTTCTCTAGAGATGCTAGGAATGTTAGATTGGGTCTTTCAAGTGATGGTTTCAACCTATTTCGGACGATGAGCATTTCTCATAGTACGTGGCCTGTTATGTTAATGAACTATAATTTATCATCGTGGATTTGCATGAAGCGGAGTATATAATGTTGTCTATGATCATTCCAGGTCCATCATTTCCAGGAAATGATATAGATGTGTACCCACGACCATTAATTGAAGAAATTGAAGGAACTATGGGAAACTGGGATAGACACATTTGATGCTGAAACCAACCAAACTTTCCGAATGTGTGCTGCCTTAATGTGGATAGTTAGTGACTTTCCAGCATTAGCAATGCTTTCAGGATGGAGCACTAAGGGGAGATTGGCATGATTGGCATGCCCCACTTGCAATTATGACACATGTTCTCAATATCTCAAACATAGTCATCAGATGTGTTACTTGGGCCATCGAAGATTTTTGCCTCGTGATCATCCATTCCGACGAGATAAGAAGTCTTTTGACGGTAAAAAGGAGCATAGACCTCCACCTGCTCCATTGTCGGGTGAAGAAGTGTTTGAAGATCTGCTTGAATTCAACAATATCTTTGGAAAAAGCTCTAAAAAAAGGCCTCGGAGTGATAAGGGGCCGTGGAAAAAGAGATCCATTTTTTTCAAATTTCCATATTGGGCACATAACAAATTAAGGCACAATCTTGATGTGATGCACATTGAGAAAAACATATGTGATAGTTTGCTTGGGACTTTATTAGAAATAGATGGAAAATCAAAGGATCATAAAAAATCTCGCTATGACTTACAAGAAATGGGGATACGAAAGGAGCTGCAACCAAGAATAAATAATAATGCAACTATAAGTTTGGCTAAATCTTGTTTCTACATGGAACCAAAACAGAAAAGTTTGTTTTGTATTGTCATGAAAAATGCTAAATTACCAAAAGGGTGTGCTTTGAATATTTCAGAGCGCGTGCAAGTGAAGGAGATGAAAATATCAGGGTACAAGAGTCATGATGCACATTTTATAATGCATTACTTTCTCCAGGTTGCTGTTAGAAAAGTGTTGCCCAAGAATGTTTCATTGGCCTTGATTAGGTTGGGAAATTTCTTTAGAGCTATATGTAGTAAGATCATAAGGCGAAGAGATCTTGAAACAATGCAGTCCGAAATTGTTGAAATAACATGTGAGCTTGAAAAAAATTTTCATCCAACATTTTTTGACATAATGCCACATTTGCCTATTCATTTGGTGAATGAAATTAAGCTTGGGGGTCCGGCTCATCTTCGTTGGATGTATCCCATTGAGAGGAACCTATGTAAGTACAAGGCTTTTGTACGTAATCGATCTAATCCATAAGCGTCAATAGCTGAGGGGTTTTTTGCCGATGAGTGCTTGACTTTTTGTTCGAGATATTTACATGATGGCGTGAAGAAAAAATATAGTAGGTACCAAACTGTGGATGATGAGTGCTCTCAAAATTTTTCACCTATATTCCCTAATATAGGCCATCCAATTGGAAGTAAGAAAAAAATACTTTTCTCATGGATTCGCAGTTATGCTTTGAAGCACATCGATATGCTCTGTTCAATACTGGAGATGAACAAATGGAAAACTTTATCGAGTAAGATAAATTATATTAATATTTATTTTATTATATAATGTTTTCTTTATTATATGATTAAATTTGAAATGTTCTTGATTGCAGGAAACATAAGAATTTAATTGTTAGTCATAGTAGATCAAATGCATGGGTAAGAGCGAGGGATCATAGTCGGGAATTCAGCAATTGGTTTAAAGAAAAAGTTAAAAATATTGTATTGCCAGATTATTTAAGATGGCTAGCCAAAGGACCTAATATGGTAGCCAAAAGATATACGAGATATTTTATTAATGGATACCGATTTCATACTAAAGAACGGGATTCACGAGGCAAGACTCAAAATAGTGGAGTGACTTTGTCGGCAACAACAGATAGTTTTGCTAGTGCTAGGGACCAAAATCCCATCGATGGTGAGGTTATCTATTATGGAGCGATTAAGGATATCATTGAGATTGATTATTGGGGTTCTTTTAGTGTTGTACTGTTTAGATGTGATTTGTGTCGTAATGAAATAGATGACTATGGGTTAACTCGGGTGTACTTCAATAGATTATGTAGTATAGATGACCCTTTTGTGTTGGCATCACAAGTTTATCAAGTTTTTTATGTGGAGGATCCAATTGAGAAAGAAGTTTATTAGGCAAGGAGTAAAGTACCTGTTGATTTGTATGATCTGGAGGAAGAGAATTGTCCCAATATTGGAGACACATTTTGGCGGGAACCTAACAATGAGATTGGTTCCTCGTCTAGATTGCTTGACGATGACATTAGATGGTCAAGAGAAGATGTACCCGTAGATATCATTGATATTCCATCTCATGCAAAAAATTCACATGGTACAATTGGGGAAACATTGTCGGAGGAGGATGGGTTTGATGATACTGATTGGGACTGGATGGAAGCAGATGATTCAATAGCAAAATTATGAAATTCTTTTAAGTTAATTCTTTTTTGAGTGAGTGATAATGGCTTTTTTGTTTATAAATATTTTATGATTATTTTTATTTATATCCTTTAGAAAATTATTCTGATATGCTTCAATTTTGCAGGATTTGAGAGAGATTTCGGATACTTTGTTCGGTTGTTGAGGCCCGTCCCTTCTCCCACGTCCTCTTTGGTTTAGTTGGTAATCTCTATCCTCCATGAAATTATAGCAATATTTTACAAGAATGTATGAATGATTTCCTTTTTTTTGTTTCTCATTTCTTTCTTTTCCAATTACAATGTATTGGATCAACAATTTCTTTTACAGTTGAACAGAAAAAGCTTTGGAAAAAATCTTTTAAAAAGAATGAGAAAGAATCCATTTCTCATCTTGTCTATTCACAGTGAAAGAACAGACTAATGAAAAGAAAAAAAGCTAAATAACACGGCCTGTTTGGAGGGATGGAGAGAAAGAAATACTTCTTTACCTAATAAATAACACGACATGGTCGGCACTGCTGGTATTTCATTTGCTTTAGCTTTAAACAATACAAAAGACTCTAGTTAGCTGTTAATGTTGTTGATGAGGTTGTTGTTTGAAACAGAAGATTTGTTTGAGTAAGTTGGTTGTAGAATTGCAATGTGATGTGATTGGATGATGTTTGAGTAAGTTGGTTGTAGACTCAATCTCCTTTGAATGTTCATCTTCATTCAAATTGAGGATAACAGTGCGTCTCAAAACTGCATTATGGATAAAGTAGAACTTCTCTTTGCTGAAAAGAAAATTTCCAATCAATATTCTAAACATTATGTTTCTTGATTGGATGATGTTTTTGTATGTCTGTGAAGATTCACTTGCCACTGATCAATTGATACATGAAAAGGTGTAAAATGAAATCAAGTATGAACAAGTTAAATACTTTTGATGTCAATTAGCTGATTTTGAATCTCAGAAAGCATTATATATAGGAATGGGAGAAGCAAAACCTTGGATATCTGCAATTTATGGTTTTTAATCGGTGTATGGAGTTAATAATTGTGTATTAGGCTTGACATCTGTTCTATAAATTTGCAGTTAGTGCCACATTTTGAAGTGGAGAAGCTTGAGTTTCAACTTGAAAATTGTTTGATGATTTCTAGCTACACTACTCTCTGTTATTATCTTCATGCTATGCATTTCTCGGTAGTACTAAGAAGACTAGACTTCTGAACCTAGTTGTTAAACTTATGTAATATTCCACATGTTTGCTGATTCACATGCACTGCTATTTCACTGGTGAGTAATTTCTGTTTATTGTGTTCAGAAGAGATAATTCATTTGGCTTTTACATTTGGCCTCCGAAGGTATTAAAAAAATACAATATATTTGTTGGCTTGTCTTCCCTTTTATTCTTTTCTCATTTTATTAGTGGTTACCAACCTATATTGTGTTTGCTTTTCAGAATCTGAAAAATATTTGAATAGTCATGAATCAAGAAGGGTGCTCAAGCAAAAATAAGAAAATATCCAACCGCATTCCAGCTGGATCACTTGCATCTTTGCGATATCAAAGGGTTTCGTCATTGCCAACAAAAAGAACTTTCGAAGCTACAAGGTCAAATGCAAATGAAGAACGACAATCAGAAGGTGGATTACCTTCATCTTTGCAAAACCAAAAGGTTTCGTTGTTGACAACAAAAACAGCCTTGAAAGCTCTAAGGTCAAATACAAATGAAGAACGACAACCCGAAGGTATATCTCTATTAGAAGAACAAGTGCAGCAAGTGCCACCAAATTGCACCTTTTCAACAACACAAGGAGTACATGAACAAGTGCAACAAGCAAATATGGATTCCATCACTCCTACATCACAGGGAGTACATGAATGATCTGATGATTCTACCACTCATGAAGCAGCTGAACAAATTGAGGAACAAGGCAAATATATATAAATTTTAATCATAAACATAACTAAAAAAAGTGATTAATGATTGTCTTTGTTTTGTACTATTGCAGGCCCCTCCTCGCCAAAAAGAAAAAGAGGTCGTACTCAAATGCAAAGTGTTCATGGTAGAAAGGAGCGTAAAATAGTCATTCTAAATGAGTATAATCAACCCGTTGGTCATACTAAAGAGGTTGTAAAAGAGTTGGGAAGCTTCCTCGGCACATTGGCAAGGAATGGAACTTTTTGTCCTCTTAATGTATTTAATTGGAGGAAACTAGACACAAAAGATGATATGTGAAAATATATCAAGGTATGAAGTTTCCAATGTCCAATACACATGTATGATATTTCTTATTTCTTACACTAACCCAATTGCACTAAATTTGTAGGGAAAATATGACATTCCTGACGAGGCGAAACAATGGGTTTTTGACTCAGTTTGTAGTGGTTGGAGAAACTATAAGAGTCAATTGAAGGAAACCTACTTCACAGCCTATGAGAATGATGAGCTTCGAATGGAGAATAGGCCAATAGGTGTTCCGGAATCTCACTTTAAGGATCTTCTTAAATATTGGAACTCTGATCCACACAAGGTAATTATATCCAGAATCTCTTATCTTGTTTTAACATAATTATTTTTTGGTGCCCGAGTCAGAAGAATTATAATAGGCATAACTGTTGCGTGAAACATGGTCTTGATGTGTAGATTTGTCGCTTTAATTTATTTATGTTGGAAGTTCGCGAATGCACGAAGCATTCTGTTAGGAAGCGAATTGTGGTAATACATAAATTATGTTGTTGCTAAATTGCTCATTGTGGTAATACATGTTACTATGTTTCTACTTATAGGTTCACATTAGATCAAAGAAACCAAATTAAGGATACAATTCAACGTGCAGTTTCAATTCTTAACATAACTAGCTTAATTTCAAGAATCGAAACATTATTTGTTAAATATGGAGCTAGAAACACTGGTTTGACTCTCGTAATTCGAAATACATAACATAAATTGGGACAACTAGAGTTGTTTTACCAGGAGTTCCAGGAAGGTTTCTCTTCTTCTTAGCAAGAGGCTGCTGCTTATTCTGGTGTTGCTGGGATTGTGAACTGGACCCATTGCGAGTAGTAATAATAGAGGAAATATTATTTGAAGTCTTCAAATGAGCTGCTTGATCTCCAGTGTTCCCTGAAGAGAAACTGCCTTCTTCACTATAAGCACTATAAGTACAAGATTGGAGCATCACATGACCTGTAGTCATAGTATTGCTTCACCTGACATTCCTAGCATACCAACAGCCATCCTATTTACCTCACTGCTCTAAGTGCAAGATGGTGGGAAGAACCAGTATTAATTTTCTATGTTTCTGGAGTGAACAGTGTCAGAAATATGGATATGTTTCAGTTCTAGTTTGGGTTTATGGTTTATGATCTTCATTTAGCTATAGCATACATGTTTCTTAGCTTTAGTCTTGTTATCACTTTGCTTCTTTCTTAATCCCTGACTGGTAATGACTGGTAAACCAGATGCAAGATGGTGGGAAGAAGCTGCTTTCTTAGCTTTAGAACATTTGGAAATGACTGGTAAACCAGCTGTCAATAGATACAATGTCGCAGAGTTTGAGACATACCCCCCCTTTAAAGAAACTACAATGGCTTTCCTTTGCAAACTTACCTAGAGGTGAAGAGTTCAGCACTATAGCTAGTTTGATCTTGTTTTCACCTCTTGCCAAGTCTTAGAACCTTTCAAGCCATGATGTTCTCAAGGTTCTAAAATGGGTTTTCAGAATATCAGTCTTTTCATATATACTGCTTCATTTCTCTTGGTAATGTTTCCAATATGAATATTTCCTTCACTATGTTGCTTGCCTTAAAGCTGCTGTTAAGAAACAATGTAGCAGGAGCAATTAGTTGACTCATTTATTTGCAAAAAATGTCTGAAACTAATACAGAGAATCGAAGTAAGTTGAAGCGTCCACACACTGCTGGTAGAACACCTTTTGCTCTAATTCGCGAGGTTTGATGTTTTATCTTTCTAATTTTTTTAAATTATGAACTTGCTAACTTTATATTGAAAAATTCTTATAATTGTTTTCATGTAACTAGGAAAAAAAGAAGGAAATCTCTGATACTTCAGATACTGTATCAAGTAAGGAGATCTTTGTTGCTACAAGAAAAAGAAAACTTGGCCGAGTATAGAAAAGATCATATGACAATACGATTAGTAAAATTGTACGAAATTTCTAATTTAAAGTTTGTCGTGATTATTTATTTGTTCTTAATTATTGATTCAACTTTAGTTAATTAAAACTTTCTTTTCTCGCATTTGGTTTGTAGGATGAAATGGAGAGAGTACAATGTACTCAGGAAAGTGAAGATGGCAGTCATCCAATTGACGCTTTTGCGTCAGTCATGGGACCTGACATCCAGGTAGCTTGAGATTGTATGGACGAGGGGTTACCAAGACTGTGTTAAAAGGGCAAAAAGGGAATCTTGGATCTTCTGATGAGTGGATGCAGCATCAAATAGAGGAAATGGAAGAGAGGATGCAACAAAGAATGAATGAAAAGTTGAATGAACAAAAGGATGCTATGGAACAAAATATTACAATGAACGTCATCGCGCGACTTCAGCGTTTGAACCCAGATTTGCGACTTGATCCTGACATGTTAAGGCTCAGTGCCCGTTCAACTGTAGATGCTTCCTCTGCACAACAAGCTGCTGTTCAACTAAACAGTCGACCATCTGCTGGTAGTAACAATCAAGGTCAGTACGTACCAAATGTTATACATCTTCTTCTATTTCTTCTTAGAGCTTTAGTTGGACTGGTATCACTTGTACATCTTCTATCTCTACTATTAACCTCCAAAGTTTCAATCTTTCTGGTGAAATCTCACATTCTATATGTCAACTTCCCAATCTTGCCTTAAGTGCCTCATCTTTTAATGATGTAGATCTACACTGCTTAGTCGAATTTTCTCCGGCAAATTCTGCACACTTTGGGTTGGTAAATGGAATAGTTTACGTCATTAGAATATTCTCAGTTATAAATCTAGTTAAAAATGGATATAAGAGTCGTGGATTAATGAATTTTACTATCAATTTGAGTTTTAATATGGCATGACATGTTAAATTTGTGATATTTATTTATCGAGTCAAATGATAATAGTTGGATGATTTTGTTGTCCTAAAAAAAGAATAATGACATTGGTGAGGTATCTATAACTTGAGTGACGAAGAGACAATCCTCTTTTGGAGTTTGTTTGCCTCTAATTCTCCTGTCTTCAAATAAGAATACAGTTTGCTCTATATCCATACATTTTTTGTCGCAATAAACCTTCATAAGTTTCATCAGAAGTGTAGTTCCCTGAAGTTTGAAAAGTAGCTCACTTCCATCCTACAAAAAGGATAAACTTTAGACCTAGAGTCTAGAGACGGGTGGATATGTATTATCAACTAAGCAAAATTTATATTGTCTCCTTTGATTTATAAGCTTGAAAATATTGAAGTATGCACTGAAAAAGGCCAAAGATAGCTTTGTGATTGTAAACTGCCAATGGGCTTAAGGAAGTTACAGAAAATATTAGTAATAGTCTTGTTATTTGAGAAACATGTAATCAGTATGAAATAGCACTCACATGTGTATGTGTAGTCCATTCGACACTATGAATTAGTTGCTGAATTTTATTAAAACTAGCAACCAAGTCAGTTTTGTTTATAAGGTTCACTATGGCAAATAATGTTGCTATTGCTGCTACACCACCACCACTTACATAAACTGTTTCTACTTTGGAAGAGAGTAATGTTCATCAAAAGTTTGATACTTCTGCAATTAAGACATTTTCAGTACCATCTTCAAGTGGGAAGGTTACATCCATTGCTGAAAGTTATGGATATAGATATATCAAAAGTTGTGATTCTTCTTATGCATTATTCTTTACTTTTTCATCATATCTTGATAGTTTGAAAGTATTGGCCCTTGGTAATAATATCAGATTGTTATAATGTTGTGTGTAGTTTGTTGGGATGAATAAGTTGGAATAATAAAAGAAGAACAAACACAGTTAAATGCTTGAGTATTCTTAGACCGGGTTCTCTTGAAGGGTATTAACTTTATTTATCCTCTTTTGTAGGTGGAGTAGATCAAGAAATGGGTGATGAAGACGATGAAGAACTAGACCTTACTTGAGATCAGCAGAACAATTATAGTCCTGCACAACATTTAACAATAGATCAGCAGATTGATACAATGAATTATTGAAACTAAATTGGTATCTCACTATGTATTTCATTTTTCTTTTTCAATTATTTGTTACTGATCATTGCACCATTTGCCTAATAGACTTGTCAATCCAGCAATTTAGATGCACCACATTACCTTTATCTTTAGACTGTTAATATCCAAAACCTTTGCTTCCCATCAATGCAGAAATAGACTCGCCGCGTGAACTAATGATATGCTGACAGGTGGCATGAGAGTCAGAGCAATAGGAAGAATGAAGGTTAGGAGAGGCATAGGTAAATCAGCAACGGGATAGTTTATAGAGAAACCACATCCGACAACTAGAAAAGAAGAGATAGGCGTGGGATGCAGACTATGAGGAAGGAAGACTCCTTAATAGCCACAAATATGGAAAGAAATCTACATAATCCCTGATTATGCACAATTAGCTATTATTACCATAATTGTTACGGATTATCCAAGTAACGACAATCAATTAATAAATATTAGTAATGGGCGAGAATTAAGTAGAACAAAGCAGTTACATATTATACCTTTATATAAATCCCCTTACCATAGTTTGTATTATCATCAATGAATTCATGAAATAATATTGTCAATTGTCTTGAATAAGCACCCTCTTTCTTGAAATCTTCTCTTCCAAATACCTCAAAAACTTTGTTCTTTGTCTTCAACAGAATTTCTTAGTAGACAAAGCATTGATTCCCACATATTCCTGTTCTGAGAGTCACCAACATACACTAATAATGGCTTTCCTCTCAAAAGTTCCAAACATTTTTTTGGCATTCAACCTGAAAAAGTAAAGTAATACTATTTCACAAAATGAGCATTTTCAGAATTAAGCCAAATAATTCCATATAAAAGGCAGATTGATATACTAAATTCTTACTATATGGCAACGGGTCAGGAAAGGGCCGGACTATATTGGGTTTACTATATGCGGCCTAACCTTGCATTTTTGCGAGCGATTGTTTTTGTTGCTCAAACATGTGACCTCCTAATTGTATGGCAGCAACTTTACCTTCCATAAAGGCTCCCCTTCAAGCTTACCAATGCATTATAAAGACTTGCCATCCAGATGAACTAAGCTTTTTCTATGTGCAGGGTTCGAAAAGCTGGTTTGAATTTTCAGTTTTTGGATTAAAGAAATAACAATCCAAATCCAATCCAAATAAGCTCGGATTAGATGGGAATTTTTAAGTTTGATTATGGATTAATGGGTGGAGTATTGGACTTGTTATATTGTATATGGATAATGGATCGGACTAAATATAAAATATCCAAATCCTAAATACGACATCCAACATCCAATCTAAAATCCAAAAATTTTAAAAATTAAATCCATAATCCGAAGATTTTAACAAAAAATGGGATTTTGGTTTGGATTTTAGGTCCATCGATTTAAGCTGTGTGAAAATCATGTTACCCCTCTAACATTGTTCGAAAAAACAAAATTCGCTTCTCAATTTTTAAGCTATAGACATTACTCGCCTCCTATTCTAAGGTATTTATTTAATTTGCCCTTTTCACTATAAGTTCCAATACCCCCCTCCCCCCACCCCTTTATTTTTGTTTTGAAGTATTTTAACCTTTTTTAACCTTAAGTGCTTAACCTATTGAAAACAATAGAACAATGATGTTGTAGAATTTTCTCTAAAGATGTATTCACAATATTTGCATCTCTTTATACAAGTAATTTAGCTAAAAGAAAATATAAAATAAAATAACATTATACACTTGTGCAATTTCTATTCCCTAATGCAATAATAGAATAATAAAATATTATTCCCTCACATATGCATCTCACGTGTAAGGAAGCTTCCTTTTATATAACTCGATTTGCCATATCCACGACACATATTAAATTGCTTCAAGGGCTGAGATGCACCCACGTGTAGAGTCAATTGAGTCAAAATAGGAAAGAGAGATGAGGACATTTATTTAGAGAACTCCGGAGGCCTATCTTTTTGTCTGAAGACTTTGTTCTTCTTTTTTATTTTTACACACGCTGAAACCGCCTTCTTTCTCTTCTTCTTCTTCTTCTTCTCTTTTTGTCTGAAGACTTTGTTCTTCATTTCCATTTTTATACACGATGAAACCCCATTCTTCCCTTTCTTCTTCTTTTTCTTCTCTTTTTGTCTGAAGACTTTGTTCTTCTTTTTCATTTTTATACACGATGAAACCCCCTTCTTCTTTCAAATTACTATGAGATTTCATATTAACAACCCCCCACCCCTCAAGTTGGAGGGTTGAGAGAAAACACCAAACTAGGGCAAAATCTGGTTATGAGAAACCCCTGTCAGAGGTTTGGTGAAAAGATCGACGAGTTGAAGCTTTGAGGGAACGAAGGAGAGAGTGAATAAACCTGAGAGATACCATTGGCGGATGAAGTGGCAATCCAGTTCCACATGATTAGTCCTTTCGTGAAAGATTGAATTGCGAGCAATATATATTGCCGCCTGACTGTCCATGTGAATAGGAACTGAAAAATTAAGAGGAGCAGAGAAATCAGCAAGTAGACGAACTAACCAAGTGATCTCCGCAGTGACACACCGCATGGATCGATACTTCGCCTCAACAGAGAACAGCAAGATATACACTTTTTTCTTCGATTTCCAGGAAATTGGAGCTTCATCTAGGGTAATGAAGAAACCACTAACAGATCAGCGGGAATCTTTGCAAACAGCCTAGTCAGCATCGCAAAAAGCAATTAAATCAAGAGAGGGATCTCCAAAGAGGAGAATGCCTTGTGCCAGATCGGAATGGAACTACCTCAATACACGCAGCCCAGCAGAAAAATGTGAAATTGAGGGATTTTGCATTATTGGCCAAGAGTGAGGACAACAAAACAGATGTTTGATTGGGGGTTGGTAAGATAGTTTGTCTTACTAACATGGCGACGATGTAGGGTCATCCAATGGGGGTTTGCAATTTAGTATGCAATTTAGAGGAAGGATCGAGTGGAGAAGAAACAGCAGCTTAACGATAGGCTCTAATTACATATTTTATTCGCTTATTACTCTCTAAATTATTGTTCTTTAATTGAGTTTGAACTTTAATCGCTAGTGTTTGACACTAATTGTGTGTTTTATGCCTTGTAAGAGTGATTCTGAGCTATGTAGATGTTATGGAATGAATTCAAGTGATTTGGAGCTTTGAAGTCAGAGTAAAAGCCCAAGAAATTAAGCCGGGATACTGTTCGAGGATCAACGGATGATAGTTAAGAACTAATGAAGAATCGAGTAGGCATATTATGCACTGTCTAGTAAAATGCAGACAATTTTTTTCTCGGAACTCTATTTGGGCTCCACAATATATGATTGGAAATTTAATTTAAAGAGCTACAACATTCATATTTTATATTTTTCAAAATTCCCAATAAATCAAAGTGAAACGTGCGTAGAAAGTGCACGTTCGCGCACTAACCGCGCAAATGGGGCAGAAAGTGTGAAATAAGCATGGCCAAGTACTCGGCCGCGATGTAAATAGGAAATGCTCTCGGTGCACGTTAGATAAACGTATGCCGAACTCGTAGCCATGACGAGAGGAAGGGCTAGAGTACGGGTAAGACGTTAGAAACATCCACTAGTAGCAGTAGAACCGTTATTAACTACAAAACAACCATTAATGGAGAAAACCCCTCCACTAAACACTCCACCAACTCCAATTCAAAACTCAGCTCAAAGTTCAGATCTCAGCAAAGAATCAGTTGCATGTGCAATTGAAGTAAGTTTAAGTCAATGAAGTGTAGCTAAGAAGCTAGATCTGATAAGTACATCTCCAAAAGAAGTTGTTTCAGAAGGGACGGAGGCTCAATCCAATGGAACGGTAACATTGCAGAAACCAGGCCAGACACAGAGTGACCTAGCTAGCAAGAGGATGTACCGGTAATGTAGACTTGCCAAAAAGATGAAACTAAGGCTCCATGGACAACACTCTTCCAAAAGAACCTATTTGCTTCTAATGGTATGTCACTCTCATACATACCACCATTGTTAATAGATGGGGAACCTGTGGTCCAATTAGATAAGACAGAGGTAGAAGAGGAGGAAGCTAAATGAAAATATGCTTTGATTGCTTATATCTTTGGAGATGGACTAGGGTATAATGCAATGAAAAGGTATATCAATATTCACCGGTCTCATGTGCCTGAACCTGACCTGTTCTAGCATGAAGAAGGTTATTATATAGTCAGATTTAAAAATATGGAAGATGCTAGAGAAATCCTATGTGCAGGGCCTTACTCCATAGCTAGAAAACCTATCATCCTAAAGCCATGGACCCCGGATTTTGACTTTACAGAGGAATTTCCCACTTTCATTCCTTTGTGGACCGAATTCCCAAAACTACATATGTCTTGCTGGGGTATGAGATCTTTAAGTAGAATAGCAAGTGTGATTGGGGAACTTATCTTTGCTGATGAATGTACAACAAAGCAAACTACAATTTCATATGCTAGGATGCTTATTGAGGTTAATGTTACTAAGGAATTACCAAGTGAAGTGTGGGTGATGGAACCAAATGGGAAAAAATACTTACAGAGTGTAATATTTGACTGGAAACCTGCTTACTATGAAAAATGTCTAGTAGTGGGACACAGATGCTCAATTCAAATCAAAAATGCAACTCAACACCCTAAGAAGGGAATAATTACCCAATAATAGAGAACAAAAGCTCCAGCTCCTACTAATCAACAAGAGAAGCAGGAGGTCCAGCAAGCTAATAATAACAAGATAGATGAATCACACTAGAATAAAGAGATAGCTTAACCTAAAGATGATCATAATAAAGCAAGGAAGGATGACCATTGCAAGACAGGGAAGGAAGATAGAGGGAAAGTTATTTAAAGTGCATAGCTGAACATTGCAAACTTCCCTCCATTAACACCTATTCCGGTCTGGAATAGATTTGAACCATTGTCCAATAGCAAACATAGCATTCCACCTAGTGATAGCGGTGGACCAAGATGTTCATCATAAAGTGGCTATTCTGGAACATCAGGGGTGTAAATAAAAGGTATAAGCAAAAGGAAGTTAGGGAGTATATTAGAAGTAACAAAATAAACTTGGTTGGATTAGTGGAAACCAATGTCAAAGAAGAAAATGCTCAAAAAATATCAAAGTATATTAAACCTGGTTGGGATATGTTGTCTAACTATAGAGATGCTAAGAATGGTAGAATATGGTTGATATGGAACACTAATCTTCTCATGGTTACTAAAGTTAGAGATGATCCTCAAATGATCCATTCCGTGGTTCAAAGCAGAAAAGGGGATATTCAATGTTATTTGACTGTTGTCTATGGTTTTAATGGATTAGAAAAGAGAAAAGAATTATGGAAGAATGTCCAACAAATTGCTACAATTGTTAATATGCCATGGTTGGTTGCATGTGATTTTAATGCAGTGCTATATGCTAAGGATCGAGTGTCTTGTAATCCAGTTAGCTTTGCAGAAACTCAGGATTTCACCTCATGTTTACAACAAGGAGCTTTATCTAAACTTCCCTGGCAGGGTGAATACTACACTTGGAGAAAAAGTCAACCTGGAGTTGATAAGGTTAGCAGCAGAATTGATAGAGTTCTTGGGAATTATGAATGGTTGATGAACTGGAATAATGTGGAGACAATCTATGACCTTCCTTAGATATCAGACCATGCCCCTATGATCCTAACTATGGCAAGCTCATATTGAACTGCAAAAGTCCCATTTCGATTCTTCGATGCTTGGACTAACCATCAGGACTTTATTCAAACAGTGTATGAAGGGTGGAATACAATGGAATCTGCTGGCAAGATGAAACCTGTGTAGTACAATCTAAAGGCGTTGAAAGCTCCCCTAAAAGCTTTGAATGTTAAGGAGTTTAAAAGAACCCAACTGAGAATTGAAGCAGCTAGAATGGAGCTTAAAGATATACAAGAACAGCTTGCAAGTACGTACTCAGACAATCTCTTGAAAAGGGAGAAAGAGACACTACTTAACTCGGAGAACTGGTCTATGATTCAGGAGAATATCTTACAGCAGAAGGCAAGAGCTAAATGGATACAACTGGGGGATAACAATACTAAATACTTTGCAGTTGTTATGAAACACAGATCATAAAGGAAGCAGATCAATAAAGTTACAACGAGAGGTAGAGATAAAATCATTGATACTAAAGGCATTAAATAAGAGATACTGGATTTCTACAAATCTCTTATGGGGTCAACAACAAGGTCACTTCCAGCTATTAATAGATTATACATGGCCAATGGTCCCAGACTAACTCAACAACAAAGAAGAGATCTATGTTCAGAAGTGACTGATCAGGAAATTCTGGAGAGTCTCAAAGCTATTGGAGATGATAAGGCTCCATGTATTGATGGATACAATGAAGTAGAAATCATGGAGCATTATCAGTAGACAAGTTACAGATGCTATTATGGAATTCTTCATAACCTCTAAGATATATAAGTCAATCAACTGCTCCACCATCATCTTAGTCCCTAAAGTTGCTAAACCTACCACAATCAAAGAGTACAAGACAATTGCATGTTGTATAATGTTATACAAAATGATCTCAAAGTTTCTAGCCGCTAGACTCCAAAAGATCATGACATACATAATCTCTGAATCCCAAGCTGGTTTTATACCTGGTAGGAAAATTGTAGATATTGTGATATTGGATCACGAGCTAGTAAAGTCCTATACTAGAGCCCAAATCTCTCCTAGGTGCATGATTAAAATAGACCTTCAAAAATCCTACGATTCAGTTGAGTGAATTTTATTGCAACAAGTGATGGAGAAGATTGGTTTTCCTGACAAATTCGTAAGGTGGATCATGGAATGTGTCAAATCAGTTAGCTGAACAGTGATAGTTAATGGAGAAACAAGTAAACCTTTTGAAGCTGCTAAGGGTCTTAGACAAGGAGACCCCATCTCTACTTTCTTGTTTTCTATAGTCATGGAGTACTTGAGCAGATCACTCACTGGAATGAGAAAGGACAAGCAGTTCCAATATCATCATAGATACAAGAAATTGAGCATAACTCGCCTGAGTTTTGCTGATGATCTTCTCCTTTTTTTCCAAAGGTGATCTTCTTTCTATAACCACCCTTTTCCAATACTTTACTCAGTTCTCCAAGGCATCTGGATTACAAGCTAATATAAGTAAAAGTGCAGTATATTTTGGGGGAGTAGAACAATCTATGAAATAACACATTTTGAGTCATCTTGGATTTGTACACGGGGAGTTGCCCTTTAAATACTTAGGCATTCCTCTGTCATCCAATAAAATTTCATTGATCTAATGGCAACCCTTAATTGATAGAATCATAGGAAAGATATTCTCTTGGACTGCAAAAAAGTTATCTTATGCAGGTCGTATTCAATTAGTCAAATCTATCATCTTTGGGATTAAAGTATATTGGGCTCAGCTGTTTATTCTACCTTCCAAAGTGTTAAAGATGATAGATGCTATGTGTAGAAGCTACATATTGTCTGGTACTAATACTATTAACAGAAAGAGCTATGTGGCATGAGACATAATGTGTACTCCAAAGTCGACTGGAGGTATGAATATCATTAACTTGTTGATCTGGAACAAAGCTGCAATTGCTAAGGTATGCTGGGATTTAGCTCATAAAGAAGACAAATTGTGGATTAGGTGGATCAATGCCTACTATATAAAAAATCAACAGATTCAGAATATACCTATACCAAAGCAAGCTAGTTGGATGGTTCGAAGAATAATTGCTGCCAGAGATGTCCTACAACAAACTCAGTGCTTAAGATGTGACAAAGAGATTATCAAACACATATACTTGCAACTACTGGGAGACCTACCTAGAATAAGTTGGAAGAGCTTAGTATTTCAGAATTCTACTGTACCAAAGGCTATCTTTAGCCTATGGTTAATGTTACATGGAATACTGCCTAGCATAGATAGAATAGCAACCTGGGGAATGATCATTGACCAAAGCTGTGTCTTATGTCAAGGACAACTAGAAACAAGAGATTATCTGTTTCTACATTGCCCTTATGCAACAGAACTATAGATTAGAATATGGAAATGGATTCAGGAGGATCAAGAAGCTTACAACAACTGGCAACATCATCTGTAATGGATCATCAAGAAAGCTAAAGGGATGTCAAAACAGGCCAGTATCTGCAGACTGGTCTTCATAGAAACAACTCATGCAATATGTCTGGAAAGAAATAATCGCATCTTTGAAAAAAGATATCATCCCTGTGATAGTATAGTTCGAGAGATAGCCTATATTTGTAATGTTAGAGTAGAACCTAAAGCTAGAAGTCTTTTATAGAATTATCTACTAGTATAGGGAGTAGCAGTGTATAGTCATTGAAGTAGATTAAGGATACTATGTTTTAGTTGAGATAATCAGCAGAGTTTAATGTTGATTATAGTTTTGTAATGATCTCACTTTGATGATTAATATAAAGGAAATTAATTACCAAAAAAAAAAGTACTCAGCCGCGCATGTCCTATTCGGGAAAAGTATCCTTTTTCGCGTATAAGAAGGTGGAATTTTTTGGGTCCGAACCTACTTGGTATATATACATGAAAAGACGGTATTTTGAGGACTTTTGACATAATTTAGACCTAAGCAGGCTAAGGAGACACTACTTTAGGGTTAGACAACACCTTTGGAGGCAAGAATACACGAGGAGCAAGGAGGAAGATTCAACCACGTGTTTTTCCTTTCTTATTCTCGTTTTCTATTGTTGGTTATAAATTTTAGTATTGTATTTTCAAATACTTTTATGAATGGCTAATTATTATCTAGAGTTTTATGGAATCTCTTGGAGGATGAATTCTTGTTATGTTTTAATATAATTTAACCTTTATATTTATCTACTTGTTCGACTACGTGCTTATTACAGTTGATTGAATTGTCATCGATTGATTGTGCATTTTTAGTAAGTGTTTCTTGAGAAAGACTATATATTTATGTGGTTGTTGAACAATGTCACTCCTAAGGTATATGAAAGATCAATACGACAGGTTTAAAAGCGGGATTAGAGATAACGAACTTTTAACGTGTTCATAGTGAGTGGGGAAAAAGTGCGAGCTAGCGTAATTCGAGAGAATATGACTATTACATTATTGTAGTTGCTCAAGAGAGTATTACAATAAGTCTACTGCTCATGATCAGTAGTGAATAATTAGACGAAACTATAGAAGACATAGCAGGAAGGATCCGGTAATTGGGAAAATCATAACTTTAGACCTCCTTAATTTAGTCTCCAACCCTCAAATGACAATAAATTTATATTGAACAGTTATGGTAAAACCTTAGTTCTCTGTGGGATTCGACTCCGGACTTTTAGACCAGATTATATTTGCAGGGATCGCTTATCCTTTTTAGGACTAGAGTTGGGCGTGATCACAACTCCTATGCATCCAAATTCCTCTAACTGCTCTAAGGTAAACTTCCGTTGGTTGATTATGAAACTTGTGGTTCTCTGATAATTTCCATTCCCAAGAAATAGTGAATGTCACCCAAATTTTTGACTTTAAATTCTGAATTGAGAAATGAGTAATGTGGTCTATTTCTTCCATGTCATTACCTGTTAGTAAAATATCATCGACATAAACTGATGGAATAGAAACAAGACCTTTATTTTGCCTGAAGAACAAAGAATAGTCATTTAAGTAAGTTGAGTAACCCGTGAAACTAAGAGCGCCAGCTAGTCTAACCTACCACTGTCTAGAAGCCTGCTTGAATTCATAGAGAGATTTCTTCAAAAGTCAAACTTGATTAGGCTTAGGTGGGGATAGACCAGCATGGAACTTCATGTAGACATCTTCCTATAAATTCCCATGCAGAAATGCATTATTAGCATCAAGTTGAGACACCTTCCAACCCTAATTATGGTTATTTTAACCACAAGGGAGAATGTCTCGGAATAATCAATCGCTTTTTTTTAATATGCCCTTACCACCAATCTTGCCTTTAGTCTATCAACAGATCCATCTGATTTGTGAATCCAAAGGCAAGGTAAGAAAGGGTTGAGTTAAATGGAGATATTAATTAATACTCACTTGAACTTCATTTTCCTTGCAAAAATACTAAATTTTGATGGAAAACTTTTTGTGGCTTATGAATACTCAACGGATAGTCATTAATAGGGGTGACAATGATTCAGTTCGGTCAGTTATTTAATAAATTTTATACCATACCAATTTTTCAGTTATTCTATTATATATAACCATTATTAGACATTTCGAAATCGTCTCAATCATATTGATTTCTCTTCGGTATCAGTATGGTTCGATCAATTTTCGGTATTTTTTTTAAATGTCATATAAAAATCATTAGTAGGAGTAGAATGCAATAACATACGTACTTTTATAGAATTTAGCAAAACTCTCTAGGTATTTTACATTTCAAAGGGTTATGAATTAAGAAAATATGAAAGATGACTAGGGTATATATCCATCAACTACTCTACAATAGCGTAAAAGAAACTAAACAAATACATATAAAGAAAATATAAAGCACTCGAGTTAAAAGATATTAACGAAGCTGGGATTGAGAGTCAAGAATAATGTCTATTGAAGATTAAATATTCAAAAAGATAAATCTAAATCATACGAAATAAAACGTAATCATTACATTGTAGTTTGCGACTCGTAATCAATACCTTTTATCTTGCTATTGAATATGCTGGAAATAATTTAGTTTCAATGAGAGTAGCATAATAGGTTTGGGAATTATGATTTTGAGTTTATTACTCTTTGGTTTGTAATTGTTTTCATTGTGAGCACGTGATTTTTGCCTCACATGAATTACTCCCACAAAATCAAAGAGTAAATTATTTGTTTATTGTATGCAATTTTGTAAATTTTCATGATATTTTTTAGTTTGTGTGTGCATGATTATTCCCCAGATGATAAAAAAAGAAAAAAAATATTACAAAAAATTTTTATATATATATACTGTGATTGCATTTAGAATTTATTTTTTAATTAAGTAGTAAATTATTTATTTTAAAGGAAAAATGAATGAAAAATGATAAAATAATATATTTTTGCATTTTTTTATAAGTGTTTAATGTCCAAATAGTGTGATTGCCTTTTAAATTGATATTTGATTTGCTTTTGATAATTACTATTTAAAACTAATTAGCATTTTTGTTAATTTTTTATTTTTATCATTTAAGTTAGAAATTTTTAGGAATTAACAATGGAAATAGATAGAAAAATTGGACTGCGCTGTCCAAATTTGACCATAACCAGGCCCAGTTCAACACCCTTTACCCGGTCCAAATGATCAAGCTACATGTCCGAACGACGTCGTTTCTATCACGCCCAATCTGGACCGTTGATCTCAATTCAATCAACGGTCCAGTCTGCCCCTAGCATCAAAGAAACGACACCGTTTTAAGACAGTTTATATCAACCGTTCATTTTATTTTGATCAAACGATCACCAACCTTCCTTACAACCCCACCCTGATCCGTTAAAAAACCGATCTAATCTCCCACTCAAAGAAACGACATCGTTTCTATTATGTAGCCAATCCAGGCCGTTTATCTTAATTGATCTAACGGCCAGGATCAAATTCCCCAGCCAGTATATATTCCTAAAACGAACCCCATCCCCTATAGCCCGATCCCCACCCATCGTCTCTCTCAGAGACTCGAACGAGTCTCCTGTAACGCCGCCCTACACCGCCCTACTCCGCCCACCAGAAATCGCCTCACGGCGGTTCCGGTGGTCCAAACGACCCCATCTTCACAACACTTCTTCCCCATAACCTCCCCATCTCCATGCCACCCTCAGCCTCCTTCGAATCATACCAGGGCCTTTCGAATATCGATTGGAGAGTATGAACCCTAGCGCCGCCTTCAAATTTTCCGGTGGCGGCGCTGTACCAAGATGACCCCCAGATTAACACCATAAGACCTTCTAGCCACCCCCAACACAAATCAATAAGCCGTTTGGCTCGAATCATCTCAGAGCTTCTCGAATGTTCATTTGAAGATTCGAGCCAAACAAAAATCTACAACAACCAGCCCCAAATTCACACCAAGCCTCCCCCTGACCGCCCTCATACCATAACCAATATTAGTTTGGTTCGAATCTAACAAGAACGCTTCAATCCCCAAATCATCCGTATGAACCTAAAAATCCAAAATGTGGGGTTCTGTCTAATTCGATGGAAATTGAGGTTCAATAGACCTTAATCTAGGTGTTCTCAACTGAGAACACCCCGATTAAGGTCCATTTGACCTCAAAAAAGGGTCAAGGCCGGTTCAAGCTTGGGTCATTGGTTTTCTTTAAATGCCTGAGGTATTTCTTTTTCTTTTTATTTCTCCTGATGTGTATATGCGTGATTCTTATTTGCAACATGTTTTATTTTAGTTTATTTTTTTTCCAATTTTTCTTTCCTGTTCTGTTCATCTTTAAAAGACCTTTATTCGGTCAATTCTCTTTATTTGATAATTATATTGGTTGTTCCAAATGAATGTTGTTTACTGTTATATACAATCGGTTAGTTAGTTATCATCAATTAGTTCAGTTTTATTTGTAGCTCGATTATTTTCATCGAATATTTTGATATCGACTGTATTACATTTTGATCTTTAGGCCGTTGTCACTATTAAAAAATCATGCATTTTCATAAGGATTGATACTAGTTTGGACATTGTTCTGACCAGCATTTGTTAGCATTTCTAATATTGTTTCTAGTGTTCATCTGAACCTCTTAAGGATTGGTTATTAGCAGTATTGATTAAAGAAATCATAGTTCAGTTTCTGTTTAGATGTTATAAATAAACAGATTTTAAGAATTAATTAGTTTTAAGGAAGATTGATAATTATAGGTTAAGGCAGTAATAACAATATGATTACAGGGTTAATTTGGGGAATTTAGACCCTCAGTAATTAGGAGTTTGCTAGTAATTAGTAGGGGCACAATAGCTGGAATAATTTATAAGCAATACTAAGTGGAATAATTAAAAATAAGCATATAATTGGTAGTGCGAACTGCACTAACCAGTTTTTAAAGACTGAATTTGTGCACTAACAGAAATAGTTATTTAGCACAAAGGTAATGGTTAATTAAAAATAAAAAGCTGAAATCTAATGAAGGTAGTATTAGTTGGATGCCTATAAATAAGTTGAAAATTAGAAAGAAAAGGGGGAGATATTGAGGTATATATTGAGAGATATAGAAAAAAAGAAGAGAGCTTGAACATTCTAAAAAGAATACACACACGTATAGATATTGAGAAAAAAGGAACAGACATATAGAAGATATTGAGAGATAGAGAAATAAGGAGAGAAAATTCGGATAAAAGAGGAGTTTCCTGTTAATTTGAAAGTCTTTGGAATTTCCTTTTGGTTTTAAATCTTCTCTTGGAATTTCTGCTATTGTTTGCTACTGGTTCTGCTGGTTGCTGAATCTCTGTTGTTGTGTTTGTGTTACTATTGCACTGCTGATATTCCTCTTCTTCTTTGGCATTTTCCAAATATCAGGTACACACTTCTTGTAAGCTGAGAATCGAAGCATGAAATATAAATGAAGAGTTGAAGTTTTAGTATTTATTTTAAGTTGTATTCTAAGTCTTATTTATACATATGTTAGTTAGTTTCCTTTACTAGAATCATATAGGCGTTTGTTTATGTATAACTGAACATTTGGTAGTGGTTCAGTTAACAAAAGGCTCTATGTACGATTAAGTTAAGAGGGACTGATGTTATATTAGCTATGTTATTTTTTAATTCATTATTGTTTGTCAAGAAGTATGATAGGTACCCCAATAATTACTTCATTAAACAAATAGTATTTTTTTGGAAAACTTATAGGAATGTTGTTCAGCTAGATATTGTTGATCAAATTTAGCATACAAATGGCTTAGGATAAAAATTGGATTTCCAAGTTTTTCCATTCAAATAGGATGCCATTTTAAAATTTGTAGAAGTCTCTAAACAAAAAGAACACCATGTTATCTTTTAATGGCAAATTATGAACATGTGTAGAAATAATTAACTAGGCTCAATTTGGAATGAGATGGCCCGGGTCATGTTGAATACCACATATGTTTGGACCTGGGCCCGCATTGATAAACGGACTGCCCATATTGCATTTATTTTTTATTTAACAAATTGTGTTCCAAATCCAACTATAACAACTCGTAAGCATGTAATTAATTAGGACCTTTTCTTTATTACTAGAGACGGAAAAATAGAAAAAAAAATAGTCATTTTGGGATTGTCCTTTAATAAAATGAGATGCGCCTCGCCAAATATAACGTAATATGCGGGGCCCTCATAAATGTATATATAAAAATACTTAGATTTCGGAATGTGCCGTTTAGCGAATTTCACTGCCCTCCCCAAAATAATAACGCATTAGTCACTTTAAGTGCGTTTTAATTATTTTATCTTCCTAATACGGGTGTGCATTTCATGCAACCCAAATCTAAATCCAAAAACGTCGAATAAGAATGTGTCAAGGATCCGGGTACATTTTATGTGACGTGATTCGAAAAACACATTCTTAAAGGACGTTCACCTTCTTAATAATTAACTAACAGCGGTAAATAATTCTAAAAATACACTATAAGTTTTAACATGTATTAAAATCAGATTATAACCAAATATAACCAGGTTCAGAGGTTCAGAGGTTCAGTTGAGCGACCGTGCTAGAACCACGGAATCTGAGAATGCCTAACACCTTCTCCCGGGTTAATAGAATTCCTTATTCGAATTTCTGGTTCGCAGACTGTTAAACAGAGTCAACCTTTTCCTCGATTTGGAATTCAAATCGGTGACTTGAGACACCATAAATCTCCCAAGTGGCGACTCTGAATCTTTAAATAAAATCCCGTTTCGATTGTCCTTTAATTGGAAAAACTCCCTTGCGCCCTCGCGGGTAGCGGAAAAATGAGGTGTGACAGCTCTGGCGACTCTGCCGGGGACGACACCAGAACCACTGGTTCGGGGTTTAGAATTCGAGCTTGGTATATTTGTTGTATTTGGCTTGTATATTATCTGATTTTGTTATATGTTTGGGCCTCATTGTGCTAAATGTTTACCGTTTTGATATTTTGTGAACTGTATATAAACTGTACCGAAACCCACCTCCTCTCTGAGTCTTCTAAATCATGAAGAAGGGTGCACTTCGTGTGACTTCTTTTCTGTTAGAGTCTATTTCAATTTTAGAACGAGGTTCGGATAAGTTGCAACGCCGGTGAAGCTTCTGTATTCCCGGTACGCTGCCCCCTCCGGCTCGAGTTGTCCCCTCGGGTAAGCCAGGTCTAGAACAATAAACCCAGGTTTTAAACCTAGAATAACAAAGCTTCATGTCGGATCCCTAGTAGGAACGTTTGTTTGCATCATGTGCATTTGACTTAGGGGACTCAACACAGGGGTTGGGTCCGTCTAGGACAGGTGAACCTGAAATGAAAAGACCATCCTGATGCACCCTACTTGCTATCTGTGCATTTATTTTACTTCAGACCTACATGTTGACCGACTTTTAAATATTGAAAAAAAATAACCGCGTAGATAACAATGCTCAAGTAGTGTCGGAACTCTACCTGATTTTTGAAAAAAAAATTTATAGTTTATTTTGTTTGCCAATAAAAATAATAAGTTTTATCTTCAAAAAATAGTTTGTTTTATTTGTCAATAATAAAAAAAATATGAAGAGCTTTACTTTTAAAAATAGTTTGTTTTACTTGACACTGAAAAAATATTTATATTTTCGAAAATAATTTATGTGCCAATAAAAAATAATAATAATAAAAATAAAAAATAAAAAAAAATGATTTTATTCTTTTTAAAAAAAATAAATAAAAAACTAATAGTTACTTGTTTGACAATAAAAAAAAATATATATATAAAAGTTCGTTTTATATGCCAATGAATTGAAAAAGAAAAAAAAATAGTCATGTTTTCGAAAAAAAAAAAATTAAAAAAAATAAAAAAGGAAATGTCATGATTTTCAGAAGTAGTTTGTTTTATCCAACCGAACTACGCTGGTTTGATTCTCACAAGATATGAGATAAGTAGGCAACCTTTATCGGGTCCAACCTCCCCTTTGCAAAAATAGCCAAAAAATGTCAAATTTTAATTTTTATCGTAAATAAGTCGGGTGATGCCGTTTTATCAAAACAACCGAATGTTCCCGAAAGGGACGCCAGAAGGCTGACTTTGGATAAACAGCCACCTTTAGGTCATTTTTTAGATTTTGACCGATTGACCCGCACAGCCTTAGAATCTTCGTCCCCGAGGCGCTGAAAGGCCGTGTTTGGAATATCTGGTTTTATTGAAAAAAGAGTCTTAAGTAAGCCGGGTAGTGCCATTTTATCAAAAATAGCCGAATGTTCCCAAAAGGGAACGCCGGAAGGCTAACTTTGCATAAACGGCCATTTTTGGATATTTTTGGATTTTGACTGGTTAGCCAACACAGCCTTGAAATTTTCGTCCCTGAAGTATTAAAGGGCCGTATCAGGAAAATAGGATTTTTTTTTTAGAAAAATAGATAAAGTCATTTTTTTATATGTATATATATTTTAAAATAGTCAAGGAAGAAAAATAAAAATAAATCACCTTAATAAATGTGCAGGATGAGCACAAGTGAAAACAAACCTTTCACCATCTTTAGCGAGGTCCCTCTCCAGCTCCATATGTGGTGGAACAATCTGGAAGAAAGCAACAAAGAAATAGTGGTCAAAATCTTGGGGGGTCTCACCGATCTACTAAATATCAAGGCAAGGTCGGATGTCATCGAGGCCTTACTACCATTTTGGGACCCAACTCGAAATGTGTTTCGCTTTGCTGATTTTGAGCTTATACCTATATTGGAGGAAATAGCAGGTTATGCGGGATTGGAAGGGAATCTGAGAAATCAATATCTATTGTCCCCGAGGCCAGTATCTCCACACCGCTTTCTGGATTGGTTAAATATCAGTCGGGCTGTGCAAAATAGCGATTTATCGAAAGGATGCTGCACCCTCCAATTCTTATATCAACGTTATGGTAATCCATGTGGTTTTGACAAACCAAATTTGGGTCTAACTCATGCTGGAGACAGAGGAAAATGGGAAGCGAGACGAACTTTGGCATTCATAACGGCATTCTTAGGATTCATGGTTTGCCCGCGAAACGACAAGAAAATAGAGAAGTCTCATAGGGATGGTTGACGTCGCAATGAAAAGGGCTGACAGCACTATAGTTCCCCTAATCTTATCAGAAATATACAGAGCATTGACTATGTGTAAAGAGGGAGGAAAATTTTTCCAAGGTTGCAATCTATTACTTCAGTTGTGGATACAAGAGCATCTCTGTCATCAAGTAGGGCACATGAACCATGGACTGACTGGTTTGAACTGCGTTGAAAAATTCATGAAACGGGTAGAAGGTGTCATGTTCCTCGAGGGCACTGAAGATTGGTTTGTACGATTGAGATCCCTGACAGCGGACCAAATTGAATGGGCATTCGAATGGTTACCCATTACTGAGGCAATATACATGTCGGCAAAAGAGTGTTATATTCCTTTAATGGGTGTCCGTATTATCCAACCATACGCTCCCTATCGGGTATTGCGGCAATTGGGAAGGTTCCAAACTATCCCTAATGATGAAGATTTGAGCAAACATGTTATTGAGCTAAGTACAAAAGACACATTTTCGGAAGATACAATTCGTAAACTATGACACGAATGTAGATTCCTTGAGCCCAAAACTATGGTGCGCTATTTGGCCAAAGGCGAAGCAGATCCAAAATATAATGCATGGTTCGGAAAAAGATTCCAAACTCATCAAACGCCTGCTAAAAGGGCCCATGTCCAGCAATTCACGGATGACTCACGAGAACAATGGGTTTGGTTGACGAGAGAAGAAAGTTATCGGGTCGAAATGGGCAAGCTGAAACAGCAAGTTGCGGACTTGAAGTATGAAAATGTCTTGCAGTCTGATGTTAATAAAGGTAATAGGAACAAGTTGGCCCAGGAAAATGAGATGCTAAAAGCCCAAATCCAACAACTAAGAATAGATGCTGAAAACCAACCAATAAGTCAATCGGATAAAAGATTGATAGAGAGGTTGGAAGATCAAGTCTTTGATTTCCAAAAGGATTTGGAAATATCTGAAGCCCAGATAGCATGGATTAGATCCAGGTGGACAAGAGGCATGGGAGCAAGAGCAAATCGTCTGCAACAGTTAAAGAGGGACTACGAGGGAAACATCTCAGTGCTGATAAAGAACGCTGTCATGACTTAATGGCGCGAATGGAAAAGCAGATGCAAGAACTTCAAGATCAACTCCTCCACAACGCTCAGGTATTGGGAGCAAGAAATCAGCGAATAGAGCGACTGCTTATAGAAAAGGATAGGGTCAGGAGTAGAATGGAAGAGATTGGGCACTACATCACAATGAAGTGCCTGGCATGTGAGGAAATGCCCCATCCTATCCTCTTTACTTCAATCATGGGCTACGTCCATCAAATCATTGATGAATTGAGAAGCTTGCAGAGGGACCTTGCGCCCAAAGCCCTCGGAAAGGCCGAATGACGCCTCGCGGGCACCAAAACTCAAAGCTTTAATGTCCCCCTAGTTCAAGTTTTTGCTTGTTGTCTTAAGAGTCTGTTGTCTTCCATCTTCTCATAATAAATCATGTTGGTAGTGTGAATTCTACATTTTTTTATGCTTTTAAAAGATGGTTGGTTTGTAATCGCAATGTTGTTAATAAATAAAAGATTCCCAAAATTTTTTGTCTTTATTTTTATTTCATGCCTGAACTACGCAAGGTCTGATTCATGCAGGGTTATGATACATAGGCAATCTCCATAAGATTCGACCACAACAAAAAAAAATTGAAAAATTGAAAAAAAAAACTTTAACAAGGACTGACTAAGTCGACACACAAAAAAAAATGTTGATAATAATAAGGACTGACTGAGTCCACAAAAAATGTTGTTAATAATAAAGACTGACTGAGTCCATTCTAACATGTTTTGTTTTACGTTGTAGAGAAAGTTGTGATGGTTGGTTGTGGTTCCCAAAATAACTCTTCCCTGCAACGCAAAGTCAAAAAGCAATGGCCGAGAACAACAAAACTGAGTTGGCTGATACTGGTTCCAGAAAGCAGTTGGCCGAACAAGATAATGGATTGATAGAAGAGGTAAAGATGCTGAGACAACACGTAGCGGACATGTATCGAGCATGGATGATTGGGAAGGCACCCATACCGCCACTGCGTGGTTTCTCCAATGATGTCCTTACCCGAACCTGGGTATCTCCCGACTATTCCTCCATATCTCAAATAGAAGAGAAGCCTAAAGAGGATTTTGGGAAATTCTCGCTCAAGTGGAGTGAACAAGTGGCCATGGGTGATCTTCCCGTGAAAAGAAAAGATGTTGTAATGCCCCACCAATGTCAAAGTCAAGTGGTCGCCTTTGCTAAACGCCCTCAGTCTCAACATCGTCCCCGTGGATATCCTCGTGCGCCATGTAACCCTCCCCAGTGCTACTTCTCTCTACGAGACTCCCAAAGACATGCTTCATTTGCCTAGCACCCAGCTCCACAAAATGCCTATCCGCCCCCACAGGCATACCGAAAACCTCCTAGATCAGGTTTCCGGCCAAATCAGGCATTTAGGAACGAGAGGTTGTTGAAATGAGAAAGGGCTCTCACCCCTATCGGAGAACCATATGCAAGTATGTTTGAAAGATTGAAGCATTCTGGCCTGATTGAGCCGCTCATCGGATGTACTCCAGATCCATGTGCAAAAAGCTTTAATCCTATTGCACGATGCGCATACCACTCTAATGTCCAGGGGCATAGCACTGAAGATTGTCGTTCTTTGAAAAAGGAAATAGAAAGAATGATTCAGGAAGGGGTGATTGTGATCAATGACAATGACAGAGAGCATGGGAATCCTCTTAAGGATGTGTTAACTAAAGCTGAAAATGTTGAAGCAGATAGTGGCCTTGGTAATATTGATGCAAAGCTCAGTGGCTAAGATGTCATGCTTGGTAATTAGGAAGACTCTCCATTTCTTGGTCAACCAGAGTGGAGTTTTTGGTGGCTTATTTTGGTGTCATTTCTGTTGTCCAGATTATTTCAGGGTTGTAATCTGGATATTGTCTTGTAATTCAAACCCTTCTATCGTTTTATTTTATCTAGTTCCTTTGTTTGTAGTATCTCGTTTAGTGTTGTCTAGGTTTGTTCACAGGATCTTACCCCAGTTTATTATGTTTGTCGTGTTGTTCGAACCGTTTCACTGTCTAATACAATTCTCTGACATGACATGCGCGCATAATTTGGGCCTAATCTTAAAAGTTAATCACAAAACAATTGAAAGGTGATCGGGACATTTAAAGGAAATAAGAACAGTTTGAGATTATTTGGAGCCCGAGTCATGTGAAACTAGGGCAAGCAAAAAGGAAACCGTTAAAAGCAAGATTGGTCATGTTGTCATGGGGGTCGTTCGTGGTAATGAAAATGAGAGTGTTGCCCAACATTGCTTTAAAGACATAGCGAATGCTAATCGTGTTATTTGCACTTGGTATGTTTTGAAGATTGGGATGACGAAGGCATTTTGTTCTGCTATCCAAACACTTTATCCATCGTTACCCCTTTTTAGCCTTATTTGATTTCTTTCATACCCCTTCTTCGGAATTAGTAGCAATGACTAGAAGCACAGATATAAAAAAAAAAGAGAAAGAATGAGGAAAGGAAAAGAAAAAAAAAGAGATAGAGGTAAAGAAAAGAAAAAGAAGAAAAAAAAAAGATAATGAGTAAATTAGAACAACGAGGTTGGGAACTATGTTTGACCTGATTCCTCAAAGAGGATACGTAGGCGCTTCACAGCTCGGTCATAGTGTAACAAAAAACTAAAAAATCCCCAAGCAAGAAACTGGGGCAAAAGATTGTGTTTATTATACATAAATCTAGGTCCGAAGGTTGTAAATTTTGAACCCAAATTGATTTGTTTTGAGCCTTTAAATACCCTTTCTTTCTAGCCCTATCCAAATCCCACATTACGATCCAAAGAAAGACCTTTTGACCAATCTTCAAAAGAGGCCAAGTCAGGCAAATGAGAGAGTATCATCAAAGCATTACACTTTGATCCTCAGCAAAAGACTCTGACCCCCAGCAGAATAGAAATATGAAAGAGTCTTAGCGGTGGCACCCCAATCCCCAGCTGAAGAGTAATACAAATGAGAGTGTCTTATCAGTGAAAACCTTCACGGGCACCGTAAGGCGATGAAAGCTGAGAGAAAAACCAAAAGGAGAGAGGCTTGATAGTGAAAACCCTTCGTGCGCTATAAGTCGAGTGAAGATAGAGAATCAAATGGGAAAGCCCCTGACAAAGATTATGAAAGGAAATTAACGATGGAGGATAGGCCATATGTGCATGTCATGACCATAAGAGTCGGTATCCGCGTTTGATAGGTTTTTATTTTATAGTTTCTCTTGTTAAAGAGTCAGCTTTTCTTTGTCTTCTATTTTGTTTCCTTTTATCTTTCTCCTTGCATCAAAAAAAAAATTCCCCAGTAGAGTCTGTTTGATCAAAACAAGTTAGAAATGACTTCAAAATTTGCCATCAGCTTTTCAATTATGCAAGACGGAATCTGATTGGTACACCCAAGCAGTATAAGTCAGGAGGGAACAAGCACAAGGCCAGTGTCTAGAAGGATATTCCCCAGCAAGAGGAAATTGACAAAGGGATGGATCAGTGTCAAGGAGGATGACTCCATCAGAAAGCGAAGGTTAATGACCTCAACGCTAAGGCAAATGGGACTCAAAGGTCGGGGAAATGTCAGTTCCCTAGATATGCCACAAAATAATAGGGGATATCCCCAGCAGAAAGGGTATTTCCAGTGACAAGGATGAACGAAGAAAATGGTTCATCAATAAAACATGCAAGATCCTCAAGCAGGGTCACTGTCATAGGAATTTGGGTGGTTAGGATACCAATGGAAAACAACGGGGAAAGGCTTGTGAATAAAGAGTCGTCAAGGAGGGAGGGGAAGCAAGAAAAGGAAAAAAAAAACTATCCCCAGCAGAAATGTCATCCCCAGCAAGCCTTGATAATGAAGCGCAGAGAAGGGAAGGAGAAAAGGATAACCATCCCCAGCAGGAGCATCACAACCAACCACCGCGTTTTAAATTGACAAATTTTCTTTTATTTGAAGCAGGGAAAGAAAATGCTATTAATAGCATGAAAAGAATGCCACGAGGAAGATGCACCGAAACTGGGGCAGAAAATTTTCTGCCATTATTGAAAATTTTCTCAGGGGGACGAGGAAATCAACTCAAGATATAAAGGAAAATACATCCCCAGCAGGAGTGGCACGACCGCTCACCGCATTTTAAACTGACAAAATTTTCTTTGATTTAAGAACAGGGACGGAATCTATGTTCATCTCAAGATCTCTACATCACATCAAGCTTTTGCACTGCATCAGTCTTTGTAATTACAGAATCAAGCACCACATGTCAGGTTCGTCCACCTTCAAATAGGATATTTTAGGTTCGTCCGCCTTCAAATAGGATATTTTAGGTTCGTCCGCCTTCAAATAGGATATTTTAGGTTCGTCCGCCTTCAAATAGGATATTTTAGGTTCGTCCGCCTTCAAATAGGATATTTTAGGTTCGTCCGCCTTCAAATAGGATATTTTAGGTTCGTCCGCCTTCAAATAGGATATTTTAGGTTCGTCCGCCTTCAAATAGGATATTTTAGGTTCGTCCGCCTTCAAATAGGATATTTTAGGTTCGTCCGCCTTCAAATAGGATATTTTAGGTTCGTCCGCCTTCAAATAGGATATTTTAGGTTCGTCCGCCTTCAAATAGGATATTTTAGGTTCGTCCGCCTTCAAATAGGATATTTTAGGTTCGTCCGCCTTCAAATAGGATATTTTAGGTTCGTCCGCCTTCAAATAGGATATTTTAGGTTCGTCCGCCTTCAAATAGGATATTTTAGGTTCGTCCGCCTTCAAATAGGATATTTTAGGTTCGTCCGCCTTCAAATAGGATATTTTAGGTTCGTCCGCCTTCAAATAGGATATTTTAGGTTCGTCCGCCTTCAAATAGGATATTTTAGGTTCGTCCGCCTTCAAATAGGATATTTTAGGTTCGTCCGCCTTCAAATAGGATATTTTAGGTTCGTCCGCCTTCAAATAGGATATTTTAGGTTCGTCCGCCTTCAAATAGGATATTTTAGGTTCGTCCGCCTTCAAATAGGATATTTTAGGTTCGTCCGCCTTCAAATAGGATATTTTAGGTTCGTCCGCCTTCAAATAGGATATTTTAGGTTCGTCCGCCTTCAAATAGGATATTTTAGGTTCGTCCGCCTTCAAATAGGATATTTTAGGTTCGTCCGCCTTCAAATAGGATATTTTAGGTTCGTCCGCCTTCAAATAGGATATTTTAGGTTCGTCCGCCTTCAAATAGGATATTTTAGGTTCGTCCGCCTTCAAATAGGATATTTTAGGTTCGTCCGCCTTCAAATAGGATATTTTAGGTTCGTCCGCCTTCAAATAGGATATTTTAGGTTCGTCCGCCTTCAAATAGGATATTTTAGGTTCGTCCGCCTTCAAATAGGATATTTTAGGTTCGTCCGCCTTCAAATAGGATATTTTAGGTTCGTCCGCCTTCAAATAGGATATTTTAGGTTCGTCCGCCTTCAAATAGGATATTTTAGGTTCGTCCGCCTTCAAATAGGATATTTTAGGTTCGTCCGCCTTCAAATAGGATATTTTAGGTTCGTCCGCCTTCAAATAGGATATTTTAGGTTCGTCCGCCTTCAAATAGGATATTTTAGGTTCGTCCGCCTTCAAATAGGATATTTTAGGTTCGTCCGCCTTCAAATAGGATATTTTAGGTTCGTCCGCCTTCAAATAGGATATTTTAGGTTCGTCCGCCTTCAAATAGGATATTTTAGGTTCGTCCGCCTTCAAATAGGATATTTTAGGTTCGTCCGCCTTCAAATAGGATATTTTAGGTTCGTCCGCCTTCAAATAGGATATTTTAGGTTCGTCCGCCTTCAAATAGGATATTTTAGGTTCGTCCGCCTTCAAATAGGATATTTTAGGTTCGTCCGCCTTCAAATAGGATATTTTAGGTTCGTCCGCCTTCAAATAGGATATTTTAGGTTCGTCCGCCTTCAAATAGGATATTTTAGGTTCGTCCGCCTTCAAATAGGATATTTTAGGTTCGTCCGCCTTCAAATAGGATATTTTAGGTTCGTCCGCCTTCAAATAGGATATTTTAGGTTCGTCCGCCTTCAAATAGGATATTTTAGGTTCGTCCGCCTTCAAATAGGATATTTTAGGTTCGTCCGCCTTCAAATAGGATATTTTAGGTTCGTCCGCCTTCAAATAGGATATTTTAGGTTCGTCCGCCTTCAAATAGGATATTTTAGGTTCGTCCGCCTTCAAATAGGATATTTTAGGTTCGTCCGCCTTCAAATAGGATATTTTAGGTTCGTCCGCCTTCAAATAGGATATTTTAGGTTCGTCCGCCTTCAAATAGGATATTTTAGGTTCGTCCGCCTTCAAATAGGATATTTTAGGTTCGTCCGCCTTCAAATAGGATATTTTAGGTTCGTCCGCCTTCAAATAGGATATTTTAGGTTCGTCCGCCTTCAAATAGGATATTTTAGGTTCGTCCGCCTTCAAATAGGATATTTTAGGTTCGTCCGCCTTCAAATAGGATATTTTAGGTTCGTCCGCCTTCAAATAGGATATTTTAGGTTCGTCCGCCTTCAAATAGGATATTTTAGGTTCGTCCGCCTTCAAATAGGATATTTTAGGTTCGTCCGCCTTCAAATAGGATATTTTAGGTTCGTCCGCCTTCAAATAGGATATTTTAGGTTCGTCCGCCTTCAAATAGGATATTTTAGGTTCGTCCGCCTTCAAATAGGATATTTTAGGTTCGTCCGCCTTCAAATAGGATATTTTAGGTTCGTCCGCCTTCAAATAGGATATTTTAGGTTCGTCCGCCTTCAAATAGGATATTTTAGGTTCGTCCGCCTTCAAATAGGATATTTTAGGTTCGTCCGCCTTCAAATAGGATATTTTAGGTTCGTCCGCCTTCAAATAGGATATTTTAGGTTCGTCCGCCTTCAAATAGGATATTTTAGGTTCATCCGCCTTCAAAGAGGATATTTCAGGCTCATCCTCCTTCAAATAGGATATTTTAGGTTGATCCGCCTTCAAATAGGATATTTCAGGTTCATCCGCCTTCAAATAGGATATTTCATGTTCATCCGCCTTCAAATAGGATATTTAAGGTTCATCCGCTTTCAAATAGGATATTTTAGGTTCATCCGCCTTCAAATAGGATATTTCAGGCTCATCCTCCTTCAAATAGGATATTTTAGGTTCATCCGTTTTCAAATCGGATATTTTAGGTTCATCCGCCTTCAAATAGGAAATTTTAGGTTCATCCGCCTTCAAATAGGAAATTTTAGGTTCATCCGCCTTCAAATAGGATATTTTAGGTTCATCCGCCTTCAAATAGGATATTTTAGGTTCATCCGCCTTCAAATAGGATATTTCAGGCTCATCCGCCTTCAAATAGGATATTTTAGG